>JABWTJ010000123.1:1798700-1964498 GCA_016801875.1 Solanum sitiens | reverse complement strand
AGACAAAGTCAAAGAGCTATAAAAAAAATAACTGAATAATACTACTGTATTTATAAAAAAATAATATAGATTTTTCATACTCTTCCATTTTTTTATTTTATTTTTTTATTTTTAAACAATTGAAAGAAAAATAAAACTTAACAAAAATAGGATTCTATTTTCTTGTTGTTTTCAAATCTTTACAAACTTAATAAGACAAAAGTAAAAATATTAAATTAAAATTTATAAAAGTATTTCAGCTCTAAAATTGATGTAGAATTTTAGGTTCGATCGAAATTACGTGTCTACAGTTTGCCCCTCTTTGATTGGAAACACAAAGTGTTTTCAGACAAAGAAGTAGACAAAGCAACAAGTTTTAACCGAACTCTAATTCGAAGAAAAATATGTGACCGAGCCCTTGTTTGGGACAGCCTACATATCCCGGGTTATAAGGGAATCAGGTCACGTGTAGTTCAAGGAGATGAGGCGATAAATTGAAGGTTAATTGAGGTTCCATCGAGACTCCAGATCGCGGCTCTTATCCTTATTTATAGAAATGAAAACTAATAGTCAAAGGGAAAATAAAAGTACAAGCTCCTATCTATGCAGCTTCTTTTGAGTCTCCACTTGAGTCTTGACTTTAAGATATCACCTTGATTTTTGGGTGAGTATATTAACCTTAAATTGGATTAGAGACTGAACTCGCCACTTAGACTGATCTTTGACATTCTTCAAAAATGAGAATTTTAAAATGCTCTTGAATGACTGCATGTTTTCTTGATCAAAAGTTGACTAGTAAAAGATGCGAGGAAGTCAGGCTGCTACATGCATTGAAGAAGCTAATTCTAACTATCATGGAATTGATCATTCTAAATAAAATTGAAACTTTGTTCTTGAATTTCAAATCCATGTTTCGTTTGAGGAAACCTGAAAACCACCACAAACAAAAAATAAACAAAATTTCTGCCCCAGTTTTCACTGGAAAAAGTTTTGTGAGTCATTAGCAAATATAAAACATAAACTCCGACTAGGAAGTGCTTATTTTTAGGAGAAAATAAAACTAAAATCTAGACTAGGAAGTGTTTATCCTATGAGAAAGTAATCTAATCCCATTATCCAGGAGGGTCCTGCTAGTCCCATTATCTAGGAGGGTCCTGCTATTCCCATTATCCAGGAAGGTCCTGCTAGTCCCATTATCCAGGAGGGTCCTGCTAATCCCATTATCCAGGAGGGTCCTGCTAGTCCCATTATCCAGGAGGGTCCTGCTAGTCCCATTATCCAGGAGGGTCCTGCTAATCCCATTATCCAGGAGGGTCCTGCTAGTCCCATTATCCAGGAAGGTCCTGCTATACCCATTATCCAGAAGGGTCCTGCTAGTCCCATTATCCAGGAGGCTCCTGCTAATCCCATTATCCAGAAGGGTCCTGCTAGTCCCATTATCCAGGAGGGTCCTGCTAATCCCATTATCTAGGAGGGTCCTGCTAGTCCCATTATCCAGGAGGGTCCTGCTAGTCCCATTATCCAGGAGGGTCTTGCTAATCCCATTATCCAGGAGGGTCCTGCTAATCCCATTATCCAGGAGGGTCCTGCTAGTCCCATTATCCAGGAGGGTCCTGCTAATCCCATTATCCAGGAGGGTCCTGCTAATCCCATTATCCAGGAGGGTCCTGCTAGTCCCATTATCCAGGAGGGTCCTGCTAATCCCATTATCCAGGAGGGTCCTGCTAATCCCATTATCCAGGAGGGTCCTGCTAATCCCATTATCCAGGAGGGTCCTGCTAGTCCCATTATCCAGGAGGGTCCTGCTAATCCCATTATCCAGGAGGGTCCTGCTAATCCCATTATCTAGGAGGGTCCTGCTAATCCCATTATCCAGGAGGGTCCTGCTAACAAGACATTCAATAGACTAATAATACCAATGAAACATTGTGAATGTTATCTACATTATTTGCAGTACATTCAAGAAAACATATACTCAATCTCTCAGGTAATTGCTATTTTGATATATATATTGGCCAATTTTCATGTAATTGAGTCCCACAAATCTTTATTGTAGGGTTTTTATTTCGCTTGTTATAGACTAGGTTGAACATCTAGGTTCTTCGAATCTTTAATCTTGAAACGACTTGTGTCCCTGCTTCAACAAAGAAAATTCGTGAGTTTGAAAAGGTGGTGGTTGGTTTGTGGTTCCATCTTTTGACAAGGGTGGCTCAACACTTGTGACACTTTGGTTGTTTCCAACGGTCAATACTCCTTATTGATTGATTGTACTTTCATCCAACTTTACTTATTTTTGGGACCTAAATCCAATGCCTTTATTCCACAACACTCATTGTTAGCCTTCATAAAATCAGAGACTTTTCGAATCCAACACTTGAAGACAGATTATAACTCATTAGCCTGATGCTTCGCCTAGTACAATTTAGAGAGTTGGTAGCGAGTCTTGAAATCCCTTCCTAGTTTTTTTTTTTTGACGCAGACCCGACCCAAATACATATGAAACAAAGTGACGAAAAATATAAGAAAACTACGAACTACACGAGAATAAAAGAAAAGATTCAATGAAGACTCTTTTTTCAGTAACAAGAAGAAAGAAAAACTTATCTGAGTGTGGGAGCCGAGTCTAGTGATCATGCCATGCAATTTGAATTGATTTCCAGACTTGTCTATCCAATCTATTTCTCAACCATCATTGATCACTCAATCTTGATGTGGAATCCCAACATCCAATGAAGCCATAAATAATTTAAAACCATTATTCACTTTATGATATTCACTAAGGTTTTTGCCACTAAAACTCTATCATGTTAATTCCTCCAGTTCACGTCTGCCTTATGGTGCCTGTCAAGGTTTTCACCAATAAGACTCTCATATTCAACTCCTTTTCGCCTTACGGTGCCCACTTAGGTTTTTCACCAATAAGGCTCTCTCATTTTTATTTCTCTCTACTCACATTTATCTTATGGTGCGCATTCAGAATTCTCACCAATAAGATTCTCTCATACTCAACTCATTTTCGCCTTACGGTGCCCACTTAGGGTTTTCACCAATAAGACTCTCTCATTTTTATTTCTCTCAAATCACATCCACCTTATTATGCACATTCAGGATCATTACCTACCCTTAATCAAATTACTCTCGACATATCAATGGTTGATGCAAAGACATTTCTTTGGTTGACTTTAGCTGATGGGGTTGATTTTTAGCTTTGGGATGAAAGACCAAATGAATAAACAAACGACATTTGCCCCAGTTTATTACAATATGAATTTTTGGATTTGTATTTGGTTGAACCGAACCCAACACTAGGGCTGCCTACGTATCTTGCCGAAACAAGAATCAGGTCAAACGTATTCAGGCAATTTTTTTTTTCTTCTTTTTTTTTCTTTTTTTTTTTTTTGGAAAAACCATGGAAACAGCATAACCAAGAGTTTCCATCGAATCAACCTTTGAGATGTCAAGCCCAAACATAAGGGTTTCTAATGCCAAAAATCAAATCATATATAATATCTTTTCACAGCATCAGCATTGACGACCGTTTCTGTCATTTTGCCTTCTATATCTGTTAAGTAAAGAGCACCATTGGGTAATACCCTTTTAACAATGAATGGTCCTTTCCAATTTGGAGAAAATTTGCCTTTGGTTTCGGCATGATGTGGTAGAATGCGTCTCAACACTAATTGACCCTCCTCGAAATGTCTGGGACGCACCCTTTTGTTGTATGCTCGTGCCATTCTTTTCTGATACAATTGTCCATGACATACTGATGTCAGACGCTTCTCATCAATCAAACTTAATTGCTCTAAGCGTATTTTGATCCACTCATCATCATCAATTTTAGCTTCCATCACAATTCGTAAAGATGGAATCTCAACCTCTGCAGGTATAACTGCCTCAGTCCCATATACCAGTGAATATGGGGTAGCGCCCACTGACGTACGGACTGTAGTGCGATAACCCAACAAAGCAAAAGGCAACTTTTCATGCCATTGTCGAGAACTTTGCACCATTTTACGAAGTATCTTTTTTATATTTTTGTTAGCAGCTTCTACAGCCCCATTTGCCTTTGGGCGATACGGAGTCGAATTTCTATGCTAAATCTTAAATTGATGACATACCTCTTGCATTAAGCGACTGTTCAAATTTGCTGCGTTATCGGTAACAATCACCTTTGGAATACCGAACCGACAGATGATGTTGAAATGAACAAAATCCAACACGACCTTCTTGGTCACTGACTTGAAAGTTACTGCTTCCACCCACTTTGTAAAGTAATCAATGGCCACCAGGATAAACCTATGACCATTTGATGCTTTCGGTTCTATTGGTCCAATTACATCCATTCCCCATGCCACAAAAGGCCACGGAGCTGACATTGCATGCAACTCGGAAGGAGGAGAATGTATCAAGTCACCATGTATTTGACATATATGACATTTACGAACAAATCGTATGGAATCCCGCTCCATGGTGAGCCAATAATAACCTGCTCGAAGTATCTTTTTTGCCAGAACATATCCATTCATGTGAGGTCCACAAACCCCTGAGTGTATTTCACTCATAATTGTTGAAGCCTCTTGAGCATTCACACATCTTAGAAGTCCCAAATCAGGTGTCTTCTTGTACAATATGCCTCCACTTAAGAAAAACCCGCTTGCTAGTCGTCTAATAGTCCTTTTTTGATTACTAGTTACATCCGATGGACATTCTCCAGACTGAAGATATGTTTTAATATCATGGAACCAAGGTTTACCATCGAACTCTTCTTCAACAACGTTGCAATAAGCATGTTGATCACAAATTTGCATGTATAAAGGATCGATATGAGCGTCATCAGGATGTTGGAGCATCGAAGATAAAGTGGCCAATGCATCTGCAATCTCATTGTGGACTCTAGGAATGTGTCTAAACTTTATCGACACGAATCGTTGACAAAGATCTTGTAAACAATGTTGATATGGTATGAGCTTTGGGTCACGAGTTTCCCATTCTCCTTGAATTTGATGAACCAGCAAGTCTGAGTCTCCTAATACCAACAGTTCTTGGATGCCCATGTCAATGGCTAACCTCAAACCCAAAATGCAGGCTTCATACTCGGACATATTATTAGTACAATAGAATCTAAGTTGGGCTGTTATGGGGTAATATTCCCCTAATTCTGACATAAGAACAGCTCCTATTCCAACTCCCTTCTTGTTAGAGGCACCGTCAAAGAACAACTTCCATCCTTGATTGTTATCGTGAATAACTTCATCGATACATGATATCTCATCATCTGGAAAATAGGTCTTAAGTGGTTCATATTCTTCATCAATAGGATTCTCCGCCAAGTGATCTGCTAATGCTTGATCTTTCATTGCGGTCCGCGTCACATATATAATGTCAAACTCTGTCAGCAATATTTGCCATTTCGCAAGCCTGCCCATAGGCATGGGCTTTTGAAAAATATATTTCAACGGATCTATACGAGAAATAAGATAAGTAGTATAAGATGACAAAATAGTGTTTCAACTTCTGTGCTACCCAAGTTAGGGCACAACACGTTCTTTCAAGAAGGGTGTACTTGGCTTCGTAAATGGTGAACTTCTTGCTGAGGTAATAAATGGCCTGCTCTTTCTTTCCAGTGTCATCATGTTGACCCAATACACAACCAAAAGAATTATCTAGGACTGACATGTATAATATCAAAGGTCTTCCCGGCTCGGGAGGAACCAACACAGGGGGATTCGATAAGTAATTCTTAATTCTTTCAAAAGCCTCTTGACATTCTTCAGTCCACTCGACTGTGGCATTCTTTTTTAACAACTTAAATATGGGCTCGCAAGTTGTTGTGAGTTGAGAAATAAATCTGCTGATGTAATTTAATCTTCCCAGAAGGCTCATAACCTCAGTTTTATTCTTTGGAGGTGGCAATTCTTGAATAGCTTTTATTTTTGAAGGATCCAACTCGATACCTCGTCGACTGACTATAAACCCCAAAAGTTTCCCTGATGGTACTCCAAATACACATTTTGAAGGATTAAGCTTGAGATTATACCCGCGGAGCCTCTCGAAGAAGTTCCTTAAGTCTTTCACATGATTTGACTGCTTTTTAGATTTAATGATAACATCATCTACATAAACTTCTATTTCTTTATGCATCATATCATGAAACATGGTTGTCATCGCTCTCATATAAGTTGCCCCTGCATTTTTTAACCCAAAAGGCATAACCCGATAATAATATGTGCCCCATGGAGTGATAAAAGATGTTTTTTCTGCGTCTTCATCATCCATAATAATTTGATGGTAACCCGCATAACAATCCACAAAAGATGCAACCTCATGTTTAGCACAATTGTCCAATAAAATATGGATGTTGGGCAAAGGAAAGTCATCTTTTGGACTTGCTTTGTTCAAATCACGATAATCAACACACATTCGAATTTTGCCGTCTTTCTTAGGGACGGGCACGATGTTGGCTAACCAAGAAGGATATTGGGAGACTCGACTTTGGCCTCAAGTTGTTTTGTGATCTCCTCTTTAATTATTACACTCATGTCAGTTTTAAGCTTTCTCAACTTTTGCTTCACCGGCGGAAAGTTAGGATCAATCGGCAACTTGTGAACAACCATGTCAGTGCTTAATCCAGGCATGTCATCATAAGATGATGCAAAAACATCTTTGTAATCAAACAAAGCTTGGATTATATCGTCCTTTTGATGTCGAACATGTACGCTTATCTTAGTGTCCTTAATATTTTCATGATCCCCTAAATTTATCGTCTCGGTTTCACTCATGTTTGGGTTTGACTTATTCTCAAAATGTTTGAAATCCCTTCTTACTTCTTCAAATACTTCATCTTCATCATATTCGATTTCTTGACTTATTATTTCAAGATTAGGTCGAAGACTAGATTGGATTTTATGGCCTGGCGAAAAATTCTGTATGCATGTCATATCACTAGAATCGGCATAGAAAGAACTGTATAGAAAAAAAAAACAAATATATTAGACTGAAATAAATATAAAATTATATCCTATTGAAAAAGGAAAATAGAGTGTTTGAACTGAAATGACAAGATAAAAATTTGAATTACAACCCTTGAATAAATCGGACGACAGAAAGAAAAACAAGACAGACTACCAAGACTCATTCTTAACAGGGAGAGGAGTGGCCTCCCAATTGTTCAGCTGGACATCAGGACCAATAAATTGAACATCTCTGTCGCTAGTGCCTTCTTCGAGTTCCAACATATCAGCCTCGACAAATAAATCTTGAAAATAGTTGATTATTTCATCGTTAATTTCCAACACTGGCTCTGGGAGAGGTGGTCCAGAAGATTCTGTTATGTGGGCTTTGATGAAAGATTTGTATATCGGTGGTACAGGCTTGGTAAGTGACCATACACCTCTATTCTGCTTCTTTGCCTTCATTTTGTCCTCGACACTAAGCTTGTAGCCTAAGCCAAAAGTACCCATGCTCTTTCGTGGACTCAACGGATAAGCTCTCCCTTGCAAGAAGATCCCCAAGCCTTTACCTGGTTCGAACCCGTGCTTCAGCATTTCGTTTACCATCATCACGGACGCCATGGGCAATTGTGGTTTTGGAATGAGACTCCCCTCGAGGATATGATCAACCACCACTACCTCAAAAGCCTGGTAGACCAGTGTCTCATTCTCATTATTTGCCTTAACAAAAGGGAGGGAAGAGTCCTTGTAAACTGACACATCCCCTTCGCCATGAACAATCACTTCTTGTCGGTCGTATTTAAACTTAATCATCTGATGCAACGTAGAGGGGACTGCCCCAGCCCTATGCACCCATGGTCTCCCCAATAATAGATTGTAGGATGCATTGATATCCAACACTTGAAAATTCACGGTGAAATCGACAGGCCCTATTGTTAGTACAAGCTCTATTTCACCAATGGCATCTGTTCTTGACCCATCAAAAGCTCTAACACATACATTGTTGGGTCGCACCCTTTCAGAACTAATATTCAATTTTTGTAGGGTTGATAAAGGACAAATATTTGCTCCAGATCCTCCGTCAATTAGAACTCGAGTGACATATGAATGCTCACATTTCACAGTGATATGGAGGCCTCGGTTATGTCCTATTCCTTCCACTGGTAGTTCGTCATCCGAAAAGGTGATATGATTTACCTCAAAGATTCTCCCAGCAATCTTCTCTAACTGACTAACTGTAACTTCATTAGGAACATGTGCTTCATTCAGAATCTTCATTACAGCTTTACGATGTTCATCTGAATGTATCAACAAAGACAACAAAGAGATTTGGGCTGGAGTCTTCTTTAACTGTTCCAAAACGGAGTAGTCTGATAATTTCATCTTTCTTAAGAACTCCTCTGCCTCTCCTTCAGTGACTGAACTCTTGACTTGCATTTGGTCATTTTTAGTTTTCCTCAATTGCATCGGGGCATAGCATCTTCCCGAACGGGTTATTCCTCCCGCTTCATCTATTTCTTCACTGACCTCCTCCCCATTGTATATCACGACATTAGGATCATAATTCCAAGGAACAGCTTTGGGGTTTGTCATTGGAATTTGGGACACCGGCCTAATGATTACATGTGGAACATAGGCTCCCTTTACGATCAAGATAGGCTTGTTTGGCCCTCTTGGAACAGCCAATCTTTCCTCCCCTTGAACATATTCAAGCATTCCTTTCACAGTTAGGATAGATGTGTTTGACGACCTCAACTTTTCTGATACCTTCCCTGACCCTGAAGGTGCCATTTTTGTCAAGTCAACGACATTCGTCGAATTTTTTGCGCTAGTTCCTACCTTAAGGATTGGCTTGTATGGAACTGCAAATTCTTCACAACTATTCATCATTTCTAACATGTTCGTTTCAGTATGCCTCGGTAATGGATTTTGATTGATATTTGGTCCATTAAGACTTTCAACCATAATTCGATTAGTATTGATCAAATCCTGAATTGCTCTTTTCAGATACCAGCATCTCTCTATGTTGTGCCTTGGGGCATCATAACAATATGCACAGTGTTGAGAATAATCTAGATTTCTCGGGGGAGGATTTGACATCTTTCTTTCAATAGGACTCAGAATATTCAACGCTCTTAATTTTTGAAACACACTAGCATATGACTCTCCTATAGGGGTGAACTCATCCTTAGATCCATTTCCCTTCTTATATTGTGGTCTAGGACGTATAGACATTCTGGTTGTATTTTGGTGAATTTGTGGAGGTGGTGGATGATTTTGAGGAATTGGTGCGCGCCATCGCGGATAAGACGGAGGGACAATTGGTTGTGCGTTAAAAATGGGATATGGAGAGTACGATACAGGATATTGCGGAGTCTGGGAAGAAAAATAGTGTTGTGGGGAATTATCGTGGATATAAGTCCGAGGTGCCGATACAACAGTTGCTACATCCTCTCGTCTCTTCTTCCCTCCAAAATTTCCAGAACCACTTTGAAGCACTTGTGTTGTGGCTTTTAAGGCAGCTTGACTTACAATCTTTCCAGACTTGATGCCATTTTCCACCATTTCTCCAACCTTAATAACTTCAGCGAAGGTCTTTCCAACTACAGAGACCAAATAGTGAAAGTAATCAGGTTCTTGCGCTTGCAGAAAAACGTCAATCATCTCAGACTCCTTCATCGGTGGTCTAACCCTAGCAGCTTGCTCCCTCCATCTGACGGCATATTCACGAAAATTTTCCGTGGTCTTTTTCCTCATATTGGCTAGCGAGGAGCGGTCCGGCACGATGTCAATATTATATTGGAATTGTTGTACAAAACATCGAGCCAAATCATCCCATGTACGCCAGTTGACAATATCCTGATCTATGAACCATTCGGATGCAATCCCTACTAAGCTTTCCCCAAAATAGGCCATAAGTAACTCTTCTTTTCCCTCTGCACCCCTCAGTTGATTGCAAGATCTCTTCAAATGAGCTATGGGATCTCCGTGACCATCGTATTTCTCAAATTTCAGAGTTTTAAAACCAGCAGGCAAATGGACGTGGGGAAACAAACACAAGTCACTGAATGAGATGCCTTTGTGGCCTCATAATCCCTGCATATCTCTTATACTCTGTTCCAAACTCTTCATTTTCTTAGTCATCTCTTCATGTTCCTCATTCTTAACCATCTTTTCAATTTCGACAGGGGAACTATATTGATGAATGTGTGGATAAGAGCTTGGAATTTTAATGGCCTCTTCAAGAGTGTAACTGTGATCATGACGAACTTTGGGCGGAGGATCGCTGTTGGATTTGGGAACCATTGTTGGTTGCAGGACGCTATTAGTCGGAGCAGTTGACACAAAGAGTGGATTACTTATCATAGGTGTAGTCGAAGGGCGCACCATAGAAGTTCCAGCGATATTGGATGGGTTAGCATACGGGCCGAATCCAGGGGGATATACTGGATCACTTGTCGACACCTGGATAGGGGGCGACATATTTGCATTAAAATAGTCCCGGATTGAGGATGGTGGGGGTTGTCCACTCATCCAAGCCTCGTACATCTCTGCCATTTGTTGTTTCAATGCCCTTACTTCTTCTGTTGAACCTGTTTCTTGTGAAGTCATTTGATTTTGGATCTCATCATTGTCAGATTCGTTTCCGTCTTTGTGGGCCATTTTCTGTTTCCCTTTCGACCTTGTATTGTAAGGATGTGATGCCAGTTTTACCACAAACCAACCACCTTTAAGCTAATCAGTCGCTCTTTCTCTCTCTCTCTCTCTCTCTCTCTCTCTGGATGGAGTAACAAACAAATTAGTGTTAAGAAATTATGCACATTGCAGCCACATACAACTATCAATATGGAAGACCTTATGTTTCATCCCGGCTTATCTAGGTGTTCTTCTCTCCTTTAGTTATTTATTATTTTATATATATATATATATATATATATATATATATATATATATATATATATATATAAATCAGTCTCGATCGAACCCCTTGGGTTGCCTACGTATCATGTTGGCGCATGAATCAGATCTTTGCGTAGTTCGAGGATTAACTTTAACTCTTTTTTTTGATTAATTTTTATTACATATACTTTAAATATTTATGTATTTATATTAAACGGAAAAATGAGACCAGAAATAAACATAAGTAGAAAAAACGATAAGAAATTTCCAAATGAATGTCAATAACTTAAACAGACACGACTTAGACAAAGTGTAGAAACCTAGAATGAAATAAAGTAAAACTTAAACTAAAGAAAACAATACTAATGAGACAAAGGTTCGCATCATCCTCGCTATCCCAAAGACACAAATGTCATCCCTGCATCCCAAATCTGCTCACTCACGGAGATGGTGGTCTCAAACGACCTCCCACACTCTGATATATATCTTGCAATGAAGTCGTGAGGTACTCAGCGAATTCAGGAACTTCAGCCAGAAATTGCTCATGGTTCAACTCTTGGTAATCCAGACCCATTTGGGCAGCACGGTCAGCCAAATGATGGACTTTTGATCGAAGTGCAATGCAAGTCTGACTCCATCCTCGTATCTGTAGATCACGGGAGGCGATCATTTCTCTAGCACGTTTTTCTTTAGTCGAGATTGATTCTATTTCCTCTCGAAGTCTTCCCCTTTCACGGATCCATTGAGCTCTCTCTTGATCGAAGTCTGTCTGACTGGTGTGACCATATGTACTCAATTGTTGTTGTCGAGATGCTGCCAATTCTGCGACTTGTGCTCCCCTAATTATTGCTAGATTAACTTGTCCTTGAAGCAAGGTTTCTCTTTGAGTTGCCTTGGCTCTTTCCTCTTCGAAGTCTGCTTGTTGTTGCGTTAGAACGGTTGTAGCAAGTTCTAATTGCGCTCTTAACTCTTGATTTTCAGCAAGGTAATCACGCACAACCAACTCGATCTCAGCCTCATGGTCTATTGGTTCTTTTACAGATCTCTCTGGTCTAACTCGTACCAGAGGTTGTTGCTCAAGCCAATGGGAGTATCCTGGGTGCGTCTCTCCTGTGTGTCGTTCTTTGACCATCGTTCCAATTCCCATGACTAAACAACCATCCCAAATTCTGGACCAATCCTTCAGGAAGGGGGACTTCTGGTCCAACTTCGGATACAAAATCTCTCATATCCTCAGTAACAGGTATAACTTGGCGTCGACCCATCTGACGCAAAACCCGTAGCGGTACGTACGGTTGCACACCCCTAATACCCATCAACAATAAAAAAGGATGAAAAGAGGACATATGTATGACTTTATCCCAAGGGAACCAAGGATAGTTCCAAGTGATCTTATCTTCTGTTAGCAAACGAAAATGTTCCACCCAAGCATTGACCCCTTCTGGACACTTGTACTTCTCTACTCTTTTGGCATGACTTGTAATGTAATCGCTCCGATCTTGAATGAATCTTGCCACTGTAGGTGGTCGATAAAGATGTTCTACTATCCATAGTTGAAGCAATATGTTGCATCCCTCAAAGAAACGTTTCCCTTTCTGGCAGACAGTCAAAGCACGATAGATGTCAGCCAAAATCATGGGAACGATGGTATAATTCTTTTTCTCAACTAACACATTCACTACTCCGGTCAAAAGGATGTTAATCTTCCCACCTCTCCTCGGAAACACCATTGTTCCCAAAAAAGCTACCATAAAAGCAAAACGTCATTGCTCTTTCCACGTTTCAAAACTTCCCTTATTGTTGAGTTTCTTTCCAAATTTCTTGAATCCTTCCTCCTTTCCATACCTATCATACAAAAATTGTAGTGAGATCCAACCTTTGTCTAATGATTCCTCCTTGGATTTGCAAATGTTCAAGTGTTGAAAAACTTTGTTGACAAATATACCCCTTGGGGCTATAAGCCTCTGATGGTGCAATCTCACTCCAAACCCAGTAAAGCCAGCTATTTCCTCCAAGGTTGGGGTCATTTCAAAATTTGAGAAACGAAAAACATTATTGGTCGAATCCCAAAAGGACAACAGTGCTTCGATCACATCTCGCCTAGGTTCCACTTGCATGATTCTGGTCAAAAAACCCAAATATTTGAAAATTATACCTTGTTGCAACAAACCCATGTCATTCCACCATTCCCACAACTGCCAGAGAGTACAATCTACAACCTAAAGGGGTACATTCGAATCTCTTTTCCTTTTCTGACTATTTCCGCGATCGGGATGAACCATCTTGTGCCTTTGGAAAAAGATGCAGGGTCAAGAAACTCATATATATGATACTTAACTTAGGGACCTCTTATATTTGGAAAATAAATAACTAAATAAATAATAACGATAAAATAAATAAAAAGGATGTATTAAACTTATCTGAAATGACACAAAGTATTTTTCAAATTAGGACTTTAAGGGGAAATGAACACTTGTATTTACAAAGAAATGCATTTGAATGTTTGTCATTTGAATACTCAAACTTAGAGTGCAGGTGGGCAATAAATATCTAATTTATTTGAGAATTTCTTTTGATAAATTACTTATTTTCTTTCAAACAAGTGTTTATTATATGAGTCAAGTGACAAAAATAATTTTTAGTAAATACCTCTTCTGAATCAAGGTTTAAATGATAATTTTCACTAAAACTATTATTATGAGTGACTATTTAATTATTTTTTGTAGATGAATTTAAAGACATATACTTTTAATAAGACTATAAAATCTGAATCAATGTAGGTCATATAAATGGTTTAATAAGAAATTTGTGTGTATAATTAGAAAAGAGAGAGGAAAAATGAAACAAAAAAAAAAACATATTAATGAAATATTAATGAAAATATTGAAATTGATTTTCCTTAAAATTATTGAAATTCCAACCTATTAAGAATTTATTTTGGTATAAACCTAATACCGGTCAACAAACAAGGTCTTCCACATGATATTTTACAAATATAACACATAAAATGCACATGTTAGTCAAGAAGAGTCTCATGTCTTAAATGGATCCGACCCCTATGTCGAGTCCCACTAAGTGGAAAATAAGAGGAGCCTACTAGGGATATTCCTATCTATGTTTCAGTTTCACTAGGGTTGATCCTGACGTAGATAGGTATCTAGACTGGCTTACCCGAGTGGACAACTCGAGCCAGGGAGGGGCAACTTATCGGTAGCAGCGCTATTCCGACTTCATTACTGATCCATCCCTGCCTAACACGTGCGACTAATATCCTTCACTGGGTGCCCGGACACTCCAGCTTTAACTCAAGAGAAATTGGGATGCATAACTGCATTCCCCACTATCCTAATTTTAGAGACTCAGATGGTGCGAGAGAATACAGTCATATATAATTTAACAATTTTAAAGCGATAAATGAGCAGCAATTAATCCATCAACACAATACATCCAAAAAAAATAAAAATAGGGTCGAGTAGAAGTCAATATAATAAAGCTCGAATTCTTGTTTAGTTCCCCAGCAGAGTCGCCAGAGATGTCACACCCCTTTTTTGCGTACGGCGTAAGGGTTTTTCCAATTTAAGTGACGTTATTGATTAAGGGATTATTTTAAATTTTTTAGAGTCGCCACTTGGAATTGAGTTATTGTGTTCCAAGTCACCTTTTTATTTTTAATCCCTAACCAAAAGGAAATGACTCTTTTAGTTTTGGTCTGCGAACCAGAAATTTGGGTAAGGAATTCTGTTGACCGAGGGGAAGGTGTTAGGCATCCCTCGAATCCCATGGTTCTAGCACGGTCGCTTCTATTGACTTTTTTCTTTTTTCGGATATATTGTGTCTACATGTCATGGTTTGCTTATTTTTAATTGTTGAATTTTTATTAGTCTTAAATTGGATGCATAACTGCATTCTCAATCTTGACATTTAAGGACATAATTGTCTTCTCCTCTCGAGTTCATAACGATCTATTTTTTGTAAGTCTCAACTTAAAATTAATAAAATTTAATTATATTATTAGACAAGGTGCATCACTGCATCCTTTTATGTCTCAAAAAGATGTGCAACCGCAATTTTAATAGAAACAAATATTTTTAGCTAGTCATATATTCGTCCTAATGCTTACCTATTTCTAAAAAGTCTAAGTTTATTATTATTGACTAAACTATCTTATACTATTTATATCCATGACTACTATTTAAATAATAAAAATCTAAAATCTTAAACGAAGAAAAATAGTTATTTTCATATTTATATTTGATATGGGTGCATTTACATTTTTTATTTACTTAAGTTATGACAAAATATGATAAAATAAATAAATAAATAAAAATTTATCACTCTTTCATTTCTTAATATTTCTAAAGTAAGGACTAAACAAACTATTAGGACAACTCTTTAAATTATTTAATCTATCTTTGGTTAGACACAAGAAGTATTTAATTGATATGCATATATGGTACAAAAATAAAAAAATAATGCAAAATAGAATAAAAAATATTCTAATATCATTATGTCAAATTTAAACACACTCAAATCTCGAGCAAACTTTATAACATGGAAATCAAGTTTTATATAATCATAAAAAAATATATATACAATAAAAATTAAATGATACCTCTTGCGAAAATTCAATTCACGAAAAGGAAACAATCCTAAAAAAATGAACTCGAAACAATGAAAGTGAACCTCGACCTTATTTTTGTTTGTGAGTGAAAGAAATATAAAACGGGGGCAATTTTTGGTTGCTGAATTTTCTACTCTTTTTTTCTCTTTTTTTTTTTTCCATTCTCTTTGCACGTTCTTTTTTTTTACTTTTTAATAATTTTGTTATCTCTCTTTTTTTAACATTCTTTATATTAATATTTATTTCTTTCCTCCTTATTTTATTAATTATATATTTTGTTTTTGTTTACGCTCGTATTTTTCCCCTTTTTTTTTTAATTTTCTTATTCTCTTTCTTTATTTGTTTATTTAAAAGAATATTTTTATGATCTATTTAGGGGTTAGATTTTTAGAGTTATGATAATTTTAGGATTCTTTTTTATTATTATTATTATTTAGATTCAAAATAAATTTTTATGAAATATATAATTTGTGTTAATAAGAAACTTTAAAACATCACGACTATTCTTTAGGAAAATTTTCTTTTTAATATTTTCCCCTTTTTTCTTTTCTTTTCTTTTCTTTTCTTTTCTCACCTTTCTTGCACGTTTTTTACCTTTTGCTTTGTTTTAAAAAAATCTTTTAGTTTTATACATTTTCTACTTATACTTCTTATTCTGTTCTTCTTTTTCTTTCATTTTTTTTCACGCTTTGTTTTCCCTCTTTTTTAAAAAAATTCTGTTCTTATTTTTTTTCTCTTTATTTTTATATATATATATATATATATATATATATATATATAGATATATTTCAATCATTTTTTCCTTACGTTTTGTTAATCTCTTTTCTTATTTCTATTTTTTCCTCTTTCATGTATATTTTATGTTACATTCTGTTTATTTATTTATTGTTCTTTTTTTTTCTCAAACCAAATAACAAAACAAATTAAATGAAATCTTAACTTATGTACTAATTAAGCAAAAATACATATACGATTCATGAATAGAAATTGCCAACTAATAACACATTTTATATATTTCTAGATATGTTTTTAAGGAATTCAAAGTTATGCAAAGAGGATAATCTCGTTCACTTGTCACTTGAATCAGTCATCAACAAATGTGCTAAAGTAAAACTTAAACAAAATAAAGTTCATGACTATCCACGTAATGTATATATAATCAATCAATAAATAAAATCAAACCTTTGTGCATGTAAAACATAATCATGTATTCTACCATTGTTACGTTATAGTTAACCAAAATAAAACTCATAATTAATATAGTTATTATATCAAAGAAATATTAAGAAGTTTCAATGAACAACTTTAATGTATGAAATTCAATTCTTGCTCAATAATAACATACATTACACAAACATAGAATATAAATAAATGTTACCTCTGACGAAAATTGGTTCACGAGAAAAAGAAAACAAAACCAGCAATTAGGAGTCACGAACTTGGAACCGCAAAAAATGGACGTCAAGATTTTTGTCACAATAAGTAAAAATATGAAGTATAGTGTTTTTTTCCCTTCAAAATCGTCTTCTTTTTTTTTTTCCTTTTTATGGTGTTATGGTATGTATATATAAGACATGGGTTGTATCATGTAGAGTAAGAAGTATGCATGAAATGGGAGAGTGGGGGTAGTTGAGAGAAAGTGGGAGTGTGGAGGTAGTTAAGAGAAAGTGGGAGTGCATAAATTTTGAAGCTTTTTCTTTTGTTTGAAAAAGTCAAACTTTTGTTCTCCTTTTTAGTTTTCTTGTGTACTTTACGTATAATGTGTTTTTGGGATAGGCATAGGAGTGGGTTATATTATTTAAGTTATAATTTTTAGTTTTATTTTTATTTTAACTATAGATAATAAAGTAATCAACTAATCATAAAAATATAAGACAAAGTCAAAGAGCTATAAAAACAATAACTGAATAATACTACTATATTTATAAAAAAATAATATAGATTTTTCATACTCTTCCATTTTTATTTTTTTTTTATTTTTAAACAATTGAAAGAAAAATAAAACTTACCAAAAATAGGATTCTATTTTCTTGTTGTTTTCAAATCTTTACAAACTTAATAAGACAAAAGTAAAAATATTAAATTAAAATTTATAAAAGTATTTCAGCTCTAAAATTGATGTAGAATTTTAGGTTCGGTCGAAATTACGTGTCTACATTAGCATATCAGTATTTTCCCTCATATAAATTAGTCTCTTGTCATGTTCGTTAAGTTTTTGTTGGTTGAGTCAAGAGGTATCGTCACTTTGCACACCCTCATGCCTCTTTTTTTTGTTTACACTCTCAAATGGAGAAATTTTTTTCTTTCTCCCTGGCTTGCTCTTCCAATCCCATCACCCATTTGGCTAGAACATCTACTTGAGCCACCAGTTTATCCCATTCATATTTCTTTTGAGCTTCTTTGTTGGGTTTATCAAGTAGTGTTGCAACGACTTCGTAGGGTTGGTTTAGCATTCCGCATTTGAAAAGGTGCTTAGTTGTGCTTCTATTTTCAGGTTCGAAACCCCGATAGAAGCAATCAAGTAGTGTCAGGCATCCCATGAGATGGGCATGTCTGCAAAATCTCTTTAAACTCAGCCACAATTCCAGAATTGTCTCCTCTCCTGCCTATTTAAATGTCAGTAGGTTATCCCTGAGAGGATGATCGAGAGGATGATCTGTGTGATATCCATATTGCTCATCCATTGTTGATTCTCTGTGGTAGTCTTCTAACAAGCAAAAACAAAAACTAAAGTTAGTAAAACAAAAACTAAGAAAAACAAGAATTCCAATTAACTACATCTTCACGTAACACCATTCCCCTAAAATAACTCCATTTTGATGCTTATCGTGATCAATGACACTAACCTACAGTTTGAGTGTCAACAATCGTTGATAGTTCATCAACCAAACTAAGGGCTGGGGTCGTGTCCCAAGGGAGCGGTTTCAAGAAGATGTAGTCAATTAGAATTTCATTCTAACTAGTCGTAGCTAAAGAGATTAACAAATAAAATCATTGTAAATTAAAGTGGGGTGACACCAAAGTGTCAAATATCGATTGGGGGGGGGGGGGGGGGTTTGTCACAAGTATAGTGAAAATGGTTAAAATGCAAAGAAAATCAAAGTAAGGTGAGAAGTTCTTAGGGTGTGACCGCAATACAAGCTGTGATAAATCATTGGATACATGCTTTCGATAGAAAACTTGTAAGATAATAGTGACTAGGCTAAGTTTTAGATGGAAATAAGTTCTCTATCGAGCAAGTTACCTTGTTTCATATGCATTCCTGTCGCACCCATTTGTCACATGAAGGCCAGCCTATGCCTTACCCCACTCACTCTTTCGAGCTGATTGTTAGGATATTGGACTAGGGCTCACCCTCTCGGTCTGAACCTCAAGTCGACCCACTCCTTAGGCCATCAGTCTAGTGGTATTGATTTCATGACCTCCTTCTCGGGCAAACCGAAAATACATGGGTGTGTTTGTATTTGCATCTACAAGCCCATTAACTTAAAACCACAATCACTAGGTGAAATCACCATTAAAATACATTTAACCTATTAACTAGCAAGACCCAACAATCATATCAACTCATACTTGCTAAATCACACCCCAAGAATGGTGGTTTTTAGCCACACATCAAGCAATAAAAAAATACACCTAAAATGATACTAAAATCAAATGAGTATAAGAAATTAAACCTTGATTTAAGCAAAGGAAGGAGAATGGTGAAGACCCACTTCCAACTTGGGAAAGATGAAATCCTTCTTTCTTCAAGTCTCCCAAAAATCCTCTCCAAACTTGAGAGAAAATACAAGGAAAAATAGTACTTTAAAGTGTAAATTATGATAATGTTCAGATTCTTTAAAAATAGTAACTAAGGCTAGTCTGTATATCTTTCAGATTAAGTGATGTGATGGACCATTCGGTGAGATTAGTCGAGATCGCCGAATGACTCGACGAATCGCCTTTCTTATGTTTTATCGTCATTTTGTGCTTACCTTCAGCATCTTCATGTTTTGGAACATTTGTCCGTAAAGCGTTGCTTCGCAAAACTGTTCGACGAAGCGTCGACTGCTCCATTCATCGCTTTTTCGATACTCTTCCTTCGGGGCTTCACATGCTTGAACAAAGGGCGGAGTACATCCCTTCAGTGACTCACCAATTGTAGTTGTCAATGCTCTGGCTTCAGTTTTATCGTTCTTTTCATCCTTTTTGTTCCCTTTTACACGTAAGTGTCCATGCTTGCACTAAAACTTCAAATACCTGAAACTTAAGAACTTTCATCAGATAGTGAGACTAAATAAGCATTGAGGACATTATTTCTATCAAAATAAATCCGTAAATGAGTCCAATTTATGGATTCATCAGTCGACCTAAAAAAATTGTCGTGTGAGAAGGAATGATCAAATATACCCCTAAAATTTGCGCGAATGATCAAATTTATCCTCATATAAATTTTATTTTAATAAAAGTTCAAAGAAGAACAAATTTTAAAATCATTTTCTTGTGCCAAAAGGATTATATTTGTACCATTTATGTAATGGTAGGAGTATATGTAAATCAATTTTTTAACAAGGGATATACTATCTCTAAATCTCAAAAGTAAGAGATATATTAGGGATTTCCCCTTTTTATAAATTATGAATTTGATGTTTCTAGCCTTCCTTTTCATGAATAGTTGCGACATTTATGAAAAATTGTGTTTTTAGAAATATTTCAACTTTTATGAATAGTTGTAACTTTTATGAAAAATTGTGACTTTTATGAAGAGTTGTGACCTTTATGAAAGGTTGTAACATTTCTGAAGGGTTGTAACTTTTCCAAAGAGTTGTGACCTTTGCGATAAGGCACAATAAACATTAGCTCATACTACCCATTGTTGTATACAAATAGAGAGATTTTCTGCTACTATTAGTTGTTGATTTTTTCTCACTATAGTGTAGTCGAATCCAAATGAATGAATTAAGTTTCTTATGAAGTTTTTTTTAATTCCTCAAAGTTTTATTCGTCCTATTTCATGAATATTAATATTTACTATAAGATAGTGATTCATGTAACTATGAAAATTTCATTTTGCTATTTTGTGACTTTTTTTTAAACTATGTTAAAAAAAACACAAGAATGATTCAAAAATTAATCTTCTCTTTTATCCCTTTCTACATGTTTCTTCATACAAACAAAGAAAATTGATTTTAATTGCAACGCGACCTCACCACTCTTGCACCTCTCACTCCAAAACTCATAACACTACAAAAATTGTTGAATTGGTTACATTTTGTTTTTTTAATAAACAAAATTTTATTTTTGCCACTATTATTAGTAGATTTTTTGGCTATTGAGTGATTCGCTGACACCATGGTTTTTAGGTACCGATACACCGGTGAGTAACATCGTTCTATCCTAGGAGGATTTATTCCATTAACCTTGGATACTTGAAGGAATAATTTTCTTAATAAGACACTGTGCATTCAGTGGGCTCGATTTTTGATTTCACATATCAGGAAACTTGATCCAATTATAAGTGTCAATGATTGTTAGTCAGTATATTACACAACCTAATGGGTTGGGATCGTTCCCACTGAGAGTGGTACGTATTTGAGAATGAATAGCCAAATGTGAATATGCTCTAATTAGTCATAGCTAAAAACATTTGCAAATAAAATCATAGTTCATGTTTGAGGTGACACAAGTTTCAAATATCAAGGGAGGGGGTTTGGTTGTAATTAACAACTATAACATCAAATAACACGAAAATAATAAGTCAAGTGACAGGTTCTTGAGATGTGATTGGATTATGAGCTAAGGTAGAGAAATGGGTGATTGTAATTAATAGTGAATATCTATAAATAAGGGAATAAATAGACTTTAGTGGGGATAAACTTTCTCTCGAACAATTTACACCGAATCAAATTGGTTTCTCTCGAGCACCAATAAGCAACAATTAAAAACAACCTCCGCTTTAGTCCATTCACTCTCTCGAGCTGAATATGTGAAAAAGGTTTAGGATTCACTCTCTCGAGCTGAACCCATGACAATTCAGTACCCACAGACCATCAAATCAGTAATCTTGGTTTTAAAACCTCTCTCTCAAGCAAGCCAACACACGAAGGTAGAATCGCATTTGCAACTACATCCCTTTAGATTCAACCACAATTACGGAATAAAATCACTTTTAAACAACATTTACACTATCAATTAACAATACCAACAACGAAATCAACCCATAATCACATAATCACACCCTAAGAATTGGGGTTTTAGCAAGACATCATAAAAAGATAGAAATTGTTACCAAATTGTGTTTCGATCAACTCGGTATGAGTAATATTGTCTTTAAGAGGTCTAAGATGAAGAATATTTAATACCCACTTCCAATTTCTTAGAAATGGAATTCTTTAAATCTTCAAAGCTAAGGAAAAATAATGTCTTAATACTGAAAACTGATTAATATCAAATCCAATATTGAATGATAAATACTAAACGAAGAATTTAAAAATGTATTTATAGTTGCTAAAAATGTGTTGCGAAGGACCATTCAGCGCAATAAGTCGGGATCCCTGATCCACTGGGCGATCCACCCTTTGGTCAGTTCCATCGTCGTTTTGCTTTGGCCTTCAACATCTTCAAGTTCTGTAACTTTGGGCGATAAGGGACTGCATCACGGAATCGTTCGGTGACTCGCTGGTTGCTCCTTTCAATTGCCACTTGTTTTTCTCCTTCAGGTCTTGGCACATTGAAATATTAGGTGAGACCATGACCATTGGACGACTCACCCAATGATTTAGGCGATCTTCAGACCTTCTTTTCTTCGTTATTTCAGTTGCTTTGTTCCTTTTTGCTCACCAGCGTCCATGCTTTGTTTCTCAATCCAAATACCTGAAAATCAAGGATTTACCTTGACACAAAATATGTATTTGAGGATACTAAATCAATTAAAATAAAGCCCTAAATGAGTCCAAATCGTGGACTCATCAATTTTCTTCTTTAAGAAAAATATTTCGTATATTGTTTCTAATCTGTTTCTGGTTCTATTTTATCTACTAGTTTAATTTCCTAGTTTTGAAAATACAATTTAAACTTTGTTGTTTATTATCAAGTTCTTCAAAGTTTTTGTTTTAAGTATCTTAGAAGTACATGATGAACAACAATCTATAGGAAATTATTATATTGTTGGTATTTCTTGCATTCTACTGATAGAGAGAAACGTATATCATGGAAGTAGAAGATTAATTAATTACTTTTCTAGAATTTGTTCCTTTGTTTAGCAAGGTCAAAGTGAGAATGTACCACAAAATTTGTGGTATTTCGGTTAAAGATTACACCAGGTAACCTTTTTATTATTTATCTAATGAGGAAAATAGTTTATACAAGTTGACTCCTTTGATATTTATCATGTGTGTGTTTGGAAAAAGATCTACAAACCATATGTTTGGAATGGATTTTTCTTGGCAAATAGTGTTGTTTTTAAAATTCTTTAGTTTGCAGAATGAGAGATGCACATATTAGTTTGATAAAATAGTATGTCAAAATGTTAAAGTTGGAAGTCTATTTGAAAAGAAAATATTTTCTATGTGATAATCTAAGAATATATTTTATTTTGTTTGATGAAAAAAAAACTTTTGTATTTTAGTTTTCCTTGTGAATTTGAGTGTGTAGGATTGTTGTAGACTAAAACCTTTTGTAGTTTTCTACTCTGAATAAATTGTACTATCCAATTGGTTTTAGGATATGAAAACTTCACCTAATAAGCCAATGTTGTACTTTTTGTTTTCTACAAACTTCATTTTTAAATAGAATAAAATTGTACAAACTTTTTTATCTTTATTACTAGTATTCTAAATACTAAGTGGTATATTTCACTGTGATAGAAAAATAGACCAATGACTTAAAGTGTGTGGTTTTGTACCTGGAATAGGTGCCTCTAGGAATGAACTTTGACACTATGTAAAGATTGTCAAAGAGAATTGAAGCAACATAATTCTTTCGTAGATTAATATTTACAAAAAGGGTTTCATTCTGCGAATGAAATTTTTATAATCTGGAAAAATATGCCAAAAAATTATTTTCAACTATTTGAAAAATATTTTTGAGATCATATTTAAATTTGGGGGGTTCTTTGCTTATGGACAAAGATAAAATTAGACTTAGTGTCTAATTTTTATTTGGGGCAAAAGATATATAATTTAATGATACATTTTTATTATGTTAGACCCACAAAATTCTTTGAGTATATTTGATATTGTGGTCGTTGAGTTCTTTTATGAAAAGTGACACTTAAAATGTTGCAATTTTTATGTAAACATCTGTCTATTAAATATAACTATTTGTATCGACATGAATATTGGTGAATAGTCATTGTCATGTTTTGTAAAAGAAGCATTTTGATATATTGCCTTTATTGGACCCGGTGAAACTTTGTTCAAGAATAGTTTCATAATAATCAAATTGAAAGTTATGAAAAGGTCCTTTTGAAAAGGATATTTGACAAGGTGATGACTCTAAACAATATTTGTATCACACAAAATTATTAAAAAAATAGGAACAAAATTTGTGAGAAAACGTTACCTCGCGAGAGCTTTTCAAACTCAATATATTTATTTGTTCTTACTTGCTTAAGCCAAAGTGTTTGTGACATGAACACTTGGTATTATAAGGAAAACTGATCAACTTAAAAATTTTGTCTAACTTTGAGTGCAATAAATAAAAATATCAAGTTTGTGTGGAATCTAAGTATGCTGAGCATTCTTACTCAAAAGATTTCTTTTAAAAATGATAGTACTCAAAACTCCACATGAACTTATTTGGAAAATGACGTTTCCCCTCATTTTAAATGTAAAAAAATTTAATCTTGGAAATACTTAGTCCACATATATTAATTTTGAAAAATGAAATCCAACTCTCCTCATCCTCATACTCAAGTAATCAAGTATTAAAACAAGTTTTAAAAGTTTGTAAAAGACTTCTCCAAAAATCTCAAAAGACTCTTTCAAACTTGACTCTTAATCTTTTCTTTAATTTAAATTATGAATTCAAGAGTAACGATTCATGATATGAAGAATGTTGTGATGATTAAGTGTATTTTAGATCAGTAGGATTAATAAAGGAATGGATGCTCGACTCAGAGGAAAGAGTACGGATCGAAGGACGGAAGGTAAACTGGGTTGACGCTTCTGGTGCATCCCTGGCATGCCGATCCATCCCTCCACTGGGGCTGGTTTGTGGCGCACGAAATTCATACTGCCCTAGGCCTCTTATTAAATCTGGGGCGTGACACTCCTGCCACTCCCCAAAATGTTCTAACGAGTTTTTCTTCCCAATTTCTAGCCCTTATTCGCCTAGAATCGAATAATTTTTTCCAAACTCACTTGGATTTGAATACCTAATATAATCTCACGTCCCATGGGTACCTCCCTAAATGTTACAAGGCGTATAGAACACCGAGGAACTCCATACAAGACACTTAGTCATCATAAAATAATAAATAGAACAAAAAGAGTACAATGCATTTCAAGTCTCAAAAAGTTTTTCATAAAAAAGAGGAAGTCTAGAAATTTTGTCTCATCATAGACATTTATTTCAATATTGACTGAAAATGGGCCAAGCCCATACAATATTTTCAAAAGGGAAAGTACATAAAAGAAACCAAACAAAATCCATCCTCAAACCAAGAGGACTCACCAAACTCAGGAACAATCTAATCCAAGCTCTACCCACAAAATTTACCACCTTAGTACCGAACCCTACATTTGAAAAAAATGTAGGCAAGAGTATGCGTTAGTTCAAAAATGCACTAAGTATGATAACATTGTACAAAAACCTTTAAACATGCTAAAAGAGACATTTCATTTCAAAACGTGCAATTTACCAAGTTAAACATGATATAAGAGTTTGAAAAGCATAAGTCATAAAACATAGCCAATATAAGTCATCACCTTCTTTAAAACCATTGAAATCATATACAAAGCTTCTTATCGTAACCATATGTCATTAGTCATGTTCTTGTTCTTGTTGTAGGAATAACACTTAACCGACATGAGACCATATGAGCAATAACATGATTACTCGGTATTACCCACACTGAAAAGGATTGTCCTACTTGCTTAAGGTAGAACCATGGTTTGTTAGCTTAGGTGGATCCACTAGCTAAATATCCTATGGGGTTACGTAGTTTATGGGATATGGAGATTGTTATTAGAAACCCAGACTCAACTTGCGTAAAAGGTTTCCATCTCATGAGACATACATGGGAAACCCGGACTCAACTTGCGTAAAAAGCTTCCATCTCATATTTAATATCCACAGGGTGCTAAGAATTAATACCACAGAGTACTTATTAATTCTTAACTTAAATCATGTGTCATGTAAGGATGTCCTTGACAATCAATCCAAATTAGCTCATTAGGATATCTCTTAGATCATGCGTGAGAAAACCTTTCACCGTCCATGTCTACATGTAGTATTAGATTCAATTAGGTGAGTGATGTGCCGTGAAATCTTGGAACTTTTGATGCTTAAAAACGAGGAACTAATACTACAAATAAGGGTGTTCTTATATGATTTGATATGTTTGTTAAATGTGTAGGCAAAATCAGAGAGGGGAAAAAAAGCAAAATTGATGTTAACCAAGTGAAGTTCACGGCCAACTTCATGGTTGAGCTCGTGAAAGTGAGGAAGTATTGGGCCTTGAGAAGATGAAGAACAAGAATAGTGAAATGAAGACTACAGAGGATCCTACGGGCCGTAGTCCTCACCACGGACCGTGGTACCTACCGTGGAGTTGAACAAGTGTACAAACAATGAAGAGTGGAGAAATGTTGGAACCAAGTGAAGACTACATACGCTATCATGGGTCGTGGTCCTCACTACGAACCATCGTGCAGTCCGTGGTCCATATTCTAGTTACCAGGTTTGAAGACCCACTTTTGGGAAACTCTAAGGGAATATCACGGCGGGCTTCACGTCCGTGAAGGCCTTGACAGATCGTGGTTGTGACCATGAAAGGGCCCGACAATTTAGCCTATTTCAACTAGGACTATTTTTAAATATTCTATTTCAAATTACTTTAGATCATGTATTATTCATGATCTGACGTTTTACGATGAAGAACACAATATTACTCTTAGCTGTTGCTTTTGGCATTCTTTAATACTGTAATAGTTGGAAGTTCAGATTCAGACTATCAGATTATCAAAGTGAATGTTGTTTTGCTAATTATTTTCGTAAGTATATCTCTATATGCTTTCATCATTAATAATTGACTGCGTATGTGAAAGCATGAGCGGCTAAACACCATGACTTGGGTTGTGGGATTTATGAAAATAATCTAGTTTCCATAAAATGAGTAAAAGGCAGTCTATGTTTACAATCAGTAACTCTTAGCTTTAAATATCATTTTAGTCTAGTGAGTGCACGCATTAGACGATCCTGTGTGTTGTATTTGTTCGAGAGAAAAGTACAAGTTAGGAAAAAGTGGAAGTTAATTAACAAACTGGAGCTAAAGCTTGAGTTCGAGAGAAAAGATCTTTAACACCATATCATTTCAAGCGAGGTTAAACGTTTGTAACACTCTAAGGTCGATTGAACATGAGTGTTCATTATCTAATTAGGCTGAGAAGCATTATATAAACTTAACTCGCAAAGATTTTGTAAACATTGAATTGCCTGAAACTCAAAGTACGGGAGAACACTAGAACTAATGTTATGGTGAATGCAACCCTTGTTTCTCTTAAGTAATTGAGTCAACATTATAACAAAGTAGTATGTTAGTTGTGAATCTGGATTTTGACTGCAATTTTTGGAAATTAGAACATTTTAACCTACCTAATTTACTTTTTGTTGTTATTTGTTTAGGATATAATAACAACATTTGAATAAACGTGATAGTAAAACCTTATATGTTAAAAAATTCTCAGTATAATTGATGTCATCTCTGATTGAGTTCTGTAAATTGACAATGATCGTGTATACTTCTTATTTGAATTGTAAGTTTGGACGTATCAAATTTTAGCACCACTACAGGGAAATTTCAATTTAGTAGTGCTTTATTAGATTTTATTCAACTTGTATTTTGTGTTTTTGTCTCTTTCAGTTAAGTTCACTTGTGTATGCCCAACACTAGAAGTAAAGGAGCCCTATTGCTGCCTTACGATCATGCCTTTCAGAAAACCATTTGAAAGATGGTTAATGCAAAAGAACTAGAGGCTCAGAGGCACAGGCTGGGCTTAGAAGGTGAAATTTATGTTGCAAGGAATGTCCAGCAAACTACTGGAATCAACCAACAGAGACAAGATATCCAGCAAAATGCTGGAATCAATGTGCCTAGGGCAGGAGATGATAATAGAGGGGTGGAAGGACTGATCCCTCCATTGCATCATGCAATAGACCCAAGGGGTAGATCTCAGCATCCTCCTCACATGATGTATGAAGAAGATTATGCTGACTTGGATGGAGCTGGAGCTACTGGAGCTATAGTGTTACCTCAGGTGTTAATTTCACAATCATTCGCACTATGATTCAATTGATCAACCTGAAGGGCATGTTTAGGGGTGAAACTGGTGATGATGCAAATAGACATATGATGAACATTAAGGGAATCTGTAAGTCAGAAGAGATTCCTTGAGTGAGTCAAACATTAATGAGATTGAGGCTATTTCTATTGTCTCTTACTGGAGAGGAAACTAGCTGGATGAATGAGATGCCAGACGATTCAATTAGAACTTGGACTGAGCTAAAGGAAGCTTTCCTAGAACGATTCTTCCCATAGTCCAAAGAGTTGCAGATAAGGATGAGACAAGTACACACAAGAAGATACCAGGAGAAGCAATGAACACAAGGGTGGAGATTCAGAGAAAAGCTGAAGAAATGAAATGATAGTCATTTTAAACAAGCTTTCTATAGATCCTTAAACTATGTCACTAAATGTGTTGTTGATGCAGTATGTAAGGGTTCATTCATGAGAAATCCATTTTCGAAGAGCATGCAACTGTTAAACAAAGTGTCAAAGAACAATAGAGCTTGGTACACTAGAGAATCCAAGGTAGGAGAGCTTGGTTAGGTATTTGATCTTACAACTGAACAAAGGAAGAGTGAAGAAGAAAGAGACCAAGACATGACACATATGCGAACACAAATAGATTTGCTCACAAAGTATCTTGTATCCAAGTTTGAAATGGTAAATGTTGTGGGACAACAAAACATGTATGAGGATTAGTATATTGACCTTGATGAGGAAGCTAACTACTTTGGAAACCAAGGAGGTTTCCAGAATTATAACTCTGGAATCAGGGTTATAATGCTAGAAATGCAGGTCGGAGCTATTGTAGGGATGGTCAGTGCGACAAGCCAGTAAATAGAGATCAAGGAAACTGAAAAAATAGATATGGATATAGGAATGATCACAGTAGTGTTTATATACCCTCTTGTAACAGAGACCGGGCAAGTGAGAGTTCCAGCAGGTCTAAGCTAGAAGACATGATTGCTCAGGTACTCAAGAAGGTTGAATCAACTAGTGCAAGGGTAAAATAAATAAGAGGGGATTTCTCAAGAATGAGTCATTTGGTGGAATCCAATACCACCTCCATAAATTGAGCAGCAGTTGGGGCAACTTTCAGCCTCACTGAATCAGATGAAGAATGGATCACTACCAAGTGACACCGTTCAAAATCCTTAGACGGACATACTGCATGGCCATTACCACCAGGAGAGGAAAGGTTCTTACTGACCCTAATTCTGTAGGTAAAATAAATGAATAGGTCTTGGAGGAAGCTGACATTGATAAAGATGAAACTATACATGGAGATGACTTGGAAGGAGTTCAACCTAAAGCTCAATTGGTGAGAGGAAAGGATAAAGAAGGCCGAGGAAAACCTGCCTGTATTACCAGACCACCTCCTTCTTTCCCTCCAAGGCTCAAAAGGAAAGTTGAAGATGTAAAGCTTACAAAGTTCATCACCATGCTGAAACTACTACAAGTAAACATCCCACTGGTGGAAACCCTGGAGCATATTCTAGGATATGTCAAGTTCATAAAAGACTTTTTCACCAAGAAAAGAGTTGTAAGTCTTCATTTTTCTAACGATGTTCACCATTGCAACGCCATTGCCACCATATCTCTTATTTAAAAGAAGGAAGATCCTGGTGCACTCACTACCCATGCACCAATTGGTCAATCAAGTTTGCAAAAGCTTTATGTGATATGAGAGCAAGCATCAATTTTGTGCCATTAGACATTTATAAAAATTTGGGTTTAGGAGTATCAAAACCTAGAACAATGTAGTTGATGATGGCTTATAAGTTAGTAATGAGGCCGGTGGGCTGTGTGATGTATTAGTCAAGGTGTACACTTTTATCTTTCCAGCTGATTTCGTAATCTTGTATTGCAAAGTGGATTTTGAGGTTCCCGTCATTTTGGGAAGACCCTTTTAGTTCATAGAAAAATCTTGGGTGGATGTTGAGAGAGGAGAGATGAAGTTCAGACTCAACACGGATGAGGTAAAGTTCAATAATTGTAGGTCAATGAAACAACCATGAGATATGAATGTAGTTATTGTAATAAAGGTGGTCAGTGATGAAAAAATGAGGGTAGCCATTGGAGAAAGAATGGTTGTTGAAACCTTAGCTGCAGTTTTGATGAACTTCGAAGCTAACTTTAAGTCTGATTATGTTGAGATCGTGAATGCATTGCAGGGAATGGGAGCACACTCTTATGTTCCCAATTAATGGGACACGAACTTGAAAAACAATCCAAGCCCTCCAGCGAAACCATCCATTAAGGAGCCACTAGTGGTGGAATTGAAACAGTTACCCAGTCACCTCAGGTATGTATTTTTATGTACAAATAAAACTTTATCTGTGATCTTGGCTACAGAATTACATAAAGAGAAGGTCCAAGAGGTGATCAAGGTGTTGAAAAATTAAGAAAGAGCCATTGGGTGGACCGTTGCTGATATAATTGGAATACCTCCCTGTATATGCAAACATAAGATTCAGCTTTAGGAGAACTGCAGCCCATGTATTGAACACCAGAGGAGGTTGCACCCACCTAAGCAAGAGATGGTTCAGAAAGAGTTAATCAAGTGGTTAGATTCCGGGATGGTCTATCCCATATTTGATAGTTACTGGGTCAGTCCAGTGTAATGTGTCCCTCAGAAAGGAGGTATGACTGTGGTGGAAAATGCCAAGAACGAACCTATCTTACAGATACCAATCAATGGATCGCGGGTATGTATGGACTGTAGGAAACTGAACAAGTTGACTTTGAGGGATCACTTCCCCATGCCTTTCATGGACCAGATGCTTGACATGTTGGCAAGTAAAGGGTGGTATTGTTTCATAGATGGATATTCTGGCTACAACCTGATATCAACTCCTCCTAAAGATCAGGAAAAGACTACCTTCACAAGTCTCTATGGCACCTTTGAATTTAAACGCATGCCATTTGGACTATTTAACGCACCAGCCACATTCCTAAGGTGTATGATGTCCATATTTTCAGACATAGTTGAGGACACCTTAGAGGTATTTATGGATGATTTTCTGTAGTAGGCGATACTTTTGATGACTTTTTGTTAAATCTTAGCAAGACTTTACAAAGATGTGAGGAGGCCAGCATATTACTAAATTGGGAGAAGTGCCATTTCATGGTAAAAGAAAGACATGTCTTGGGACACAAAGTATCACAGAAGGGGATAGAGGTCGATAAAGCCAAGATTGAGGTGATTGAAAAATTACCTCCATCAATCTGTGTGAAGGGTGTTAGAAGCTTTTTAGGCAATGCTGGGTACAGACATTTCATCGAGGACTTCTAAGATTGCACACCTCACGTGCAAGCTTTTGGAGAAGGAGGTGAAATTTTTCTTTAATGAGGAATGCTTCAAAGCATTTGAGTTCCTGAAGGAAAGCTGATTTCAACACCAGTGATCATTGGTCTAGACTGGGTGGAGTCATTTGAGGTAATGTCTAATGCTAGTAGGACTGCATTAGGAGTTGTGTTGGGACAGAAGTGCAATAAGTTATTTTATCAAATTTACTATACTAGCAGGTCGCTGAATGAGGAAAAGCAAAGCTACACAGTCATTGAGCAGGAACTATTGGCTATGGTGTATGCGTTTGAAAAGATCAAAGCATACTTACTGGGATCTAAGGTGATAATACGTACGTATCATGCTTCCTTGTAATACCTAATGTCAAAGAAAGATGTCAATCCTAGACTGATCTGATGGGTTCTCTTCTTTGAGAGTTTGACATTGAAGTGAAGGATAGGAGAGTATGTGATAACCAGGTAGCTGATCACCTATTTAGTTGCAACTCTTGACCTTATCTCTTGGTTTGCTGATTATGCAAATTTTCTTGTTAGTGATATAATGTTTGAAGGACTAACATTTCTGCAAAGAAAGAGGTTAATGTATGATGTAGGTAAGTATTTTTGGGATGAACATTATTTTTACAGGAATTACGCCGATTACATTAACAGACAATGCATTCCCGAAGTGGAGATGCTGCACATCTTGGAGGCCTGTCATGCATCTCTAGTAGGTGGTCATCATAGAGGTGGTCGAACAGCCCACAAGATACTTCAGTTGGGTACTATTGGTCCACAATTAATAGGATACAGTGGATGTGGTAATGAGATATGATGTGTGTCAGCTACAAGAAGCTATCTCTCGGGGCCATCAACTGCTCATGACACCTACTCTGGAGGTGGAATTGTTTGATTTGTGGGGAATTGATTTCATGGGCACCTTTGTGAGTTCATATGGGTAGAAATATATACTGGTTGCAGTGGACTATGTGTCCAAATGGGTTGAGGCGATTGATTTACCTAAGAATGATGGCAAGAGTGTTGTTGGTTTCCTAGAAATAAACATTTTCTAAAGGTTTTGAACACCCATGACTATTATCCGTGATGGTGGATCTCACTTCAGCAACAAGGTGTTCAGTGTGCTTTTGACCAAGTATGTGGTAAAATAACACAAGGTGGCAACACATTATAACCCATATAAGTGGACGAGTGGTGGTATCCAACATGGAGATTAAGGCAATCTTGGCAAAGACTGTAAATGCAAATAGGAATGGGCAAGACAGTTAGATGACGCTCTATTGGCATATCAGACAACTTTCAAGACAATTGGTATTTCTCCATATCAATTAGTATTTGGAAAGGCATGTCATTTGCAAGTTGAGCTTGAGCATAGAGCATTCTGGGCATTGATGAATCTGAACCTCAGTTGGAGCGACTCTGCAAACTTGAGGTTGGATCAGATTAATGAGATATATGAGTTCCATCTGAGATCCTATGAGAGGTCGGCAATATATAAGGAAAGGATGAATATATATAATGACAATGATATTGTAAAAAAGAAGATTCACTCTTGGTGACTTGGTGTTACTCTTCAACTTCAGACTTCACCTGTTACCATGAAAGCTGTGATCTAAATGGTTTGGACATTTTAGTTTACACATGTTTTTCAGTATGGTGCTATTGAACTGGCAAATTAGAAAGGCAAGAGGTTCAAAGGTAATTGACATTGAGTCAAGGCATATTTGGGTGTTCCAGAGGATGTGAAGATTGTAGAGGAATGCAAACTTGATGAAGTTTGAGTAATCAAGTAACCTGCATCGTGTCGCGACGTTAAATTATGCGCTACTTGGGAGGAAACCCAAGATATAATTGTACTAGGTAGTTCCCTTTTACCTTATTTTTTCTTTGCTTTTATAGAGTCACTGTGTGCTGATGTGTGCAGGAGAGAATAGGTGAAAAAATGTAGAAACTTGTGCATACTGACTTTCAGGGATAGTCTCACGGACTGTGGTGCCTTTCATGAGAAACTTCATGATCCATCATCTTGAGGGAAAAATCAAGAAGCTACTGGAAATTTCATGAAAATCATTCACGGAAGGGTTACGGTCCGTTAGTATTGGTACAGACCTTCTAGCCTCTCGTGAATCTTAAGTATGAATGTTATGTTTCCAAGGCAACATCACAGGAAGTTTCACGGTCCATCGTTTGTCTTCGGTAAGCTTCTTCATTTAAGCCAGGTTCACGAACGGTCTCACGGACTGTGACGCCCTTGACGGGAGACTTCACAGTGCATAGTCTGCGACTCAGTCTAACTAATGCCTGACCCAACCCGCGATTGTACAAAAGTGAAATTAAACGCCTATATGTTCTAAAACTGCCAAGTTCAAATTTTTTTCTCCCTCTTCTTCTCCATAACGACTCCCAAAGGATAGAATAAATTACATTCATCACTAAATTCTGCATCCACCCATGAATTGATACCCTACCTACTCGGCTGTGCAATTATGTTAAGTTAATCCTTATTTCAACGATGTGTGCAAACTCTCAGTATTTCCAAGTAAGTTGATTTTTAATGGTTTACAAAGTTTAATCTTTTCAAAATCTATGTATGATCACATCAATTGTCTTGAGTTTAGAATGCCCTAGTGATGATGAATTGGTAATGGAGCCTGATTTGTAATGGGTCACTCGACTTGGGAAGTTTTAGTTGTTTTTAGTGTGCGCCTATGTAATTATTCTGTTGGTGCTTTAGGTTTTGTAGTGTAGGTTGGAAATTTTTTTGAGTAAAGAATTAGTTTTATGTTTAAATGCTAGAAGGGTGTTTGGATGTTATAAACGTATCATGGGGAGCAGATGATTGATTTGATGGCCAAAGTGTAAGACCACGATAGGCTTCACGGACCGTGGTTCACACCACGGCCGTGAAACTAGTCGTGGACCACACTTAAGCTCTATGCACAACTCACCTACTATTCACTGGCAGTATCACAAAATGTGGTGAACTGCATGGGTCGTGAGGCTGTCCGTGAACATTACTTGGTTAAAAAAATTCTTGAGGTCCATTTTGCACTTTGCTTATACCAACTCCACAAGGGACTTCACGGTCCATGGTGCATACCACGGCCCGTACAAGGCCTCGTATAGTCTACTTAGTTGTAAATTTTATAATTTTTTCTCTATTCAATTTTTGTTTCCATGGACCTTCTCGATGATAGATCTGGTGATGGCATTCTTAAGGAAAGGCGTCACGATGATAGAACACAGGGGAATTCTGAGTACCTAATAGTGTGTCAATTTATTGATTTTATACTAATGAATATTGAATTTTTTTAGGTACAATGGCTCCAAGAAGAAAGAACACAATAAGCCTGCCCCCACTGCTTCTTAAACAAAGGGGCATGATGACTTCGAAGCTAGTGGTTTTGAGGTACAGCTAAATGTGACAACTGAAGAACTCGCACGTACAACAACTAGATCATTGACCAAAAGAGTTATCCTCCAAGACACTCCTCCTCAGTCTGGATAGGGAGGTGGTAGTTCTGAGAACGAGGATAATTCAAAAAGTCAGTCTGATAACACTGATGATAGCCAATCTATTGATAACTCGGGGGCAGTGCAGAGTCAGAAAGCAATTCTCAGGATGATACACATACCTCTTCACTTGTGGCGAATATGAAAGTTAAAACTAGAGCACACAAGGAACCGACTATCACTGATGATACTACCATGGTGAGATATGTGACTGCCCATAAACCTAATCACGCACCGAGACCACAACGGATTTCCTGTTACCGTTCCATGTGGACTGTGGACTGGTCCAAAGATTTTCAATCATGGAATTATGACCAAAATTGGGTTCTTCAGGAATCGGGCAATCATTTTGATATGCCGCGATATCTTTGAACATTTAATGCGTGAAAACTAAGAATTGACTAGAATCTAGTGCTTTTATGTGGATATGATGTTTTTTTTTGTGTTTTACTGGTGAAATATATGAGAAGTGGAAAAAGAGAAAAATAAAGAAAAGTTGTGGAAAACATCAAAATAAAGACCACAAACAATTTTACGGCCGTGGTCCTCACTACGATTCATTGTGCTTGCCGTGAAGCTGAAGCAGTGTGCATGCCTAGAATAGTTGAAAATGATGTACAGCAAACTGAAGATCACGGACGCTTTCACAGGCCTTCGTCTCAATGAAGGTCCGTGGTGTTTACCGTGGTACTAAGGTAGTGAAAGGACTTTAGCAGATGAAATATGTTGAAGCCAAGTGAAGACCACGAATACCTTCATGGTCCATAGCTCCCATAAAGTTGTGTGGTATAGTCCGTAATCCCATTTATAGTTGATGGCATTGAAGACCAAATATTGGGAAAGTCCAAGTAAAGACCACATACTTATTCACGGGTTGTGGTCCCGATGATGGTTCATAGTCTCTTCTGTGATGATAAGAGCAATGTTGGGGAGTTTTCAACTGAAGACCACGACGGACTTCACGATCCATGAAGCCCTCGATGAGCCGTGTAAGTGGTCATAGATTTTCCCGATATTTCAATCTTAAGTCGATTAGGACTCATTTTAAACTTCTATTTTAAATTACTTTAGGTCATTTTTGAGGTATTATTCATTACCTTACGTTTTACGAAGGAGAATGCGATATTACTCTTAATTTTGGATTTTGGATTCAGATTATTGTTATCAGTTTGAAGTTTGGATTTCGATTATCAGATTATCAAAGTGGTTGTTTATTTACCAATTATTTTTGTATGTATTTTTGAACATGTTTTTGTTATTTGCAGATTTGATGATGTAACAAACTCAGGGACCTTGTGAAGGTACCTGGTTCTCAATATGAAGTGTTCGTTGACTGCCAGCTGGAGAAAGTACAAAAGGTTGGTGCTCAGTTCCCAACTGTGACAGAAAAGTCAGACCTTTCCAACCAATGGCATGGGTTTAAGGAAAGTGGCTTTTCTATACAATATCATCTTTCCTTACACTTTGTTTTTAGTTTTTGCAACTTGAAAAAGCACATTCAAGAACTCTTGCAAAGGCAAAAAGAAAATAAAAAAGAAGAATCATTCAAGAACAACTGAAACTCAGTCGTACATTGTGTAGTTGTTTGAGAATATATTCTTTTGATCTTACATTGTAAAGGAATGAGTGTGGTTTGATCTGAAATTCTAAATCATTAGAAGGTTAGTGATTTAGTGGGCAATCTGTGAGATTGCTTAGAAAATTCTAAGTTGTCTAGGGTGATAGCTTAGTGGGTAGAGTAATATCTACTTAGGATCATCAAGCAATAGTGCTATTGCTTGATAGTGAGATTAAAAACTTTTTCTCACATTTTTCTAATCGGTTTCCTATTGCTTGTGAAGATTAGTGAAACTGTTTTTGGAAATCCTGTGAGACAGGTCATGGTATTACTCCCTTGAGCAAGGAGGTTTCCACGTAAAACTCTTCTGTCTTTTTACTGTATTTAATGTCTGATATATTTACGATTGTGTGTCAAGGGACCTGGTCCATTGACTGATAGTGGACGCACAGATTCTAAGAAGTGGTATCAGAGCGGGTACTCTCTATCCGGCTAACACCAAGAGAGTGATTCCTGTTCTAGAATGGCTGCTCCACTTAATCTGGAAAAGGGTCAGTCTTCAACTAGACCCCCTCATTTCAATGGCCACTTTTATAGTTGGTGGAAAGTGAGAATGCATGACTTTCTTATGGCTGAAGATAGTGAACTATGGGACATTGTCTTAGATGGACCCTTCATTCCTATGATGGAAGAGAAAGATGGTGAAAACACTAGGCTTGTTCCAAAGCCTAGACGAAAATATGATGAAGCTGATAGGAAGAAGATTGAAAAGGGATACAAAGCCAAGAAACTTCTTGTTTGTGGTATAGGACCTGATGAGTTCAATCGTGTCTCAGCTTGTGAATCTATAGAAGAAATCTGGGATTGCTTAAAAACAGCCCATGAAGGAACTGAACAAGTAAAAGAGTCAAAGATTGATATGCTTACCTCTCAGTATGAAAATTTCAAAATGAGAGAAGGTGAAACTATTCATGAAATGTTCAATAAATTGTCATCAATCACAAATGAGTTGAGAAGTCTTGGAGAACCTATCAGTATGAGTAAGCAGGTCAGAAAAGTACTTCGAATTCTTCCCAAGTCTTGGGAAAGTAAGGTTGATGCTATCACTGAAGCAAAGGATCTGAAAGTGTTAATAATGGATGCTCTCATTGGAAATCTAAAGACTTATGAGATGAACCGAAGTCATGATCAGTCAAAGAACGAAGCCAAGAAAGATAAGTCATTGATGCTGAAATACAGATCTGAAGAGGACTCCAGTGATGATGACGACATGGCTTACCTTAGCAAGAGGTTTCAAAAGATTGTGAGGAAAAACAAAGGTTTTAGAAAGGGAGCAAATGTTCCTCGAACTTCTACTCAAAATGATACCTGTCACAAGTGTGGAAAGGCTAGACACTTTATAAGAGAGTGTCCATTACTCAAGGCTGGAAACAAAGAATATCAAAAACCAAGAGGTGATAAAGAAAAGTGCAGGGACCTGGTACTAGATAAGAATGATCGGAAAGCTGCTGCTGACTATGTGGTCAAGAAAGCCCTTGCTACGTCGGGTGACTCTTTGATTGATTCAGAAGATCCTGATGAATCAAATGATGTATCAATGGTGGTGGTTCATGAGGATGAAACCATATTCAATGAGATGTTTGCTTTCATGGCTCATTCAGAGGATGAAGATGATGAGGATAAGGTAACTCTCCTCGATTTGAAACATGATCTGAATACCTATTCTCTTAAAAAATTGAGAACATTAGCAAATGTTATGATTGATTCAGTAATTGAGTTAACTTCTGAAAGAGATACTATGAATGCTGAGTTTGAAAGTTTAAATGAAAACAAAGATAAAATGGGTGAGAAAATGTTGAAAATTGAAGATCAAATGGCTGTTCTAGAATCTGAAAAACTAGAACATAAAGAACAATTACATTTGATGAATGAGAAAGCTGAAAAACAAAAAGGAAAGTCTTGTGGTTTACAAGTTGAACTTTAAGAAAAACTGAAAACCTCTGAGACTAATCTTGTTTTAGCTTTGGAAAAGAGCAACAACTTAGAAAGAGATATTGTCAAACTTAAAGATGAACTTGAAAAATCCCTTAAGTGGAAAAAATCTTCTAAGCTGCTTTCAAATGTAACAAATCAAAGTAATTTCAACAAAAAGGGTATAGGAAGTTTGAATATTACTCCTCCTTTTAATCCTCACATCAAATATGCATTTGTGTCTGACAATTTGCTGTGTCTTCATTGTGGTAAAAATGGACATTCAAAAGAAGAGTGTACATCCTGGAGAAAGTCACATGAGAGACTTTCAAAGTATCCTGAAAAGCAAAGGTTTTTGAAAAGAGAGACCTGGTCCTATAAAACAATTCTCAACCAAAAGGATTTCAAAGGGAGGACTTGTTTCTGCTCAAAATTTCTTTGTAGAAAAGAATCTGAAATTACCTCATTGGGCTAGAAATACCTTGATCACCCCTTTGTCTGCTTTCTGGGAACTCAAATTGAAATGGGTTCCCAAGTCTAATAAGTGACTCTTGCTGCAGGTGAGTGAGAGGAGCAACAGTCAATGTTGGTACATGGACAGTGGATGCTCTAAACATATGACTGGTGATATCAAAAACTTCCTCTCACTCAAGGCACTTCAAGGTGGAGGTGTCTCTTTTGGTGATGGAAAGAAGGGGTATATTTTAGGTGTTGGTAAAGTGGGAAAATCGCTTGGGGAATCTATTGACAACGTGTATCATGTAAGTGGGTTGAAGTATAGTCTCTTGAGTGTGTCTCAAATTTGTGACAAGGGAAATGAAGTGAAGTTTACATCTGAGAAGTGTACTGTAGTTAATATAACTACAAAGAAAGTGATTCTCACTGCTCACAGAAGCAAAAACATGTATGTGGCTAACTTAAAAACATCTCATGGAGATGATCTGACATGTCTTAGTGCTCAGAATGAAAATGCTGTTCTGTGGCATCGAAGACTAGGGCATGTGAGCTCATCTTTATTGAATAAACTGATTTCTAAGGACCTCGTCCTAGGTCTGCCAAAATTGAAATTTTGTGAAAGCAAAATTTGTGAAGCCTGTGTCAAAGGAAAACAAATCAGATCATCCTTCAAGCCAAAGAAGCAAGTAACCTCATCGAGAGTTTTAGAGCTTCTACACATGGATTTATGTGGGCCTTTGAAGGTTCAAAGTAGAAGTAGAAAAAAATACATTCTGGTGATAGTTGATGACTACTCAAGGTTCACATGGACAAGATTCTTAAAATCAAAAGCAGAAACACCAGAAGAATTGATAGTGTTCTTCAAGATGATTCAAACTAAATTGAATCAAATGATTGCTGGAATTAGGTCTGATCATGGAACTGAGTTTGAAAACTCAAAAATTGATCATTTCTGTATGAAAAATGGCACTAGTCATAATTTCTCTGCTCCAAGAACTCCCCAGCAAAATGGAGTAGTAGAAAGGAAAAACAGAACCTTGGTAAACATTGCAAGAACCATGATTATTGAGTCAAATCTTCCTCAAAATTTTTGGGCTGAAGCAATCAACGCATGCTATGTCACTAACAGATGCTTGATAAGGTCTTTACTGAATAAGACTCCCTATGAACTACTCAACAACAGAAAACCTATGTTGATCTACCTTAGGGCTTTCGGATGCAAATGTTTTGTTTTGAACAATGGGAAGGATGATCTCGAAAAGTTTGACCCTAGAAGTGATGAAGGAGTGTTTGTAGGATATTCTTCATCAAGTAAAGCATACAGAGTTTTCAACAAGAGAACTCAATGCATTGAAGAAAGTATTCATGTTGTGTTTGACGAAGATGGAAATCTGAAAGGGGCAGCATCAAATGATGAAGATGAGTTGATTGAGCTGTTTAAATCTCAGAAAAGTGAAAGAAGTGAAGCTGAAATAAATGACCAGTTGGGGATTGACAATGCTGATCAAAGTTCATCTGAAAAGGCTGATGAAGTTGATAAACCTGAAGAGGAACCTGGTACCATTCTGAACTCAAGTCAGAATATCACTCACTCTCCAGAAAATGAAGACTTCCTTGATGAACAAGAGAACACTGATCAGCTGAACCAGTTGACTTCAAGACCAGGATGTAAACACAATTCATCACATCCACTTGATAATCTTATTTCACCTCTGAACTTTGGAATTCACACTTGATCAAAAATAAGAAATCTAGTTGCATTCTCAGTGTTTATATCTTCAATTGAGCCTAAGAATGTGAAAGAGGCATTAGGTGATGCAGATTGGATTAATTCAATGCAAGAAAAACTCCATTAGTTTGAAAGAAGTAAGGTGTGGTACCTGGTTCCTCGACCTGTTAAAGGAATGAGTGTGGTTTGATCTGAAATTCTAAAGGAATGAGTGTGGTTTGATCTGAAATTCTAAATCATTAGAAGGTTAGTGATTTAGTGGGCAATCTGTGAGATTGCTTAGAAAATTCTAAGTTGTCTAGGGTGATAGCTTAGTGGGTAGAGTAATATCTACTTAGGCTTATCAAGCAATAGCGCTATTGGTTGATAGTGAGATTAAAAACTTTTTCTCACATTTTTATAACCGGTTTCCTATTGCTTGTGAAGATTAGTGAAACTATTTTTGGAAATCTTGTGAGACAGGTCGTGGTTTTACTCCTTTGAGTAAGGAGGTTTCCACGTAAAACTCTTCTGTCTTTTTACTATATTTACTGTATGATATATTTACAATTGTGTGTCAAGGGACCTGGTCCATTGACTGATAGTGGACGCACAGATTCTAACAGTTTTCATTATCCATTATTGATTCTTCACGTGAAAACATGAATGGCTAAATACCTCGACTGTGGGTGTGGGATCTATGATGATATTCAGGTTGCGATCCCGTGAAATGAGTAAAAGACGGTCTTTGTTTACAACTTTCAATATAATTTTAGTTTATTGAGTGTACACATTAGACAAGCATGTATCTGGTGTTTGTTCGAGAGAAAAAAACACCAGTTAGGAAAAAGCTGAACTAAGTTAACAAATTGGAATTAAAGTTGGAGACGAGAGAAGATACCTTTAACACTATATCAATGTAAGCGAGGTTTAATGTTGTTAACACTTTAAATTCAAGAGAATAGAAGTGAACGTTATCTGATTAGGTTGAGAAGCGTTAGGTAAATTCAATTCTTAGTGGTTCTGTAAACATTGACTTGCCTAACATTCAAAAATACGCGAGAGCATTAGAACTAATGTCATAGTGAACACAAACCTGGTTTCTTTAATTAACTGAATCAAATGTCTAACGAGATCGTTTGTTAATTGTGAATCTGAATTTTTACTGCAAGTGTTGGTAACAAGAACATTTCAACCAAACCCAATATAAATATGCTTAGGAGATAATAACTACATTCAAATAAATGCGATAGTGAAACCTTATCTTTAAAGAAATTCTCTGTGAGATCGACCTCAAATCTCATTGATTTTTGCTGATTATGTTACAACTCTTGACCATATCCCTTGTTTTTTTTATTATTTTAATTTTGTTAGTGATATAATGCCTGAAGGACTAAAATTTCAGCAAAGAAACAGGTTTATGCATGATGTAGGTAAGTATTACTAGGACGAACCTTATTTGTACTGGATTTGCGCTGATAACATCATTAGGCGGTGCATCCCTGAAGCTGAGATGTTGCACATTTTGGACGCCTGTCATGCATCTCCAGTAGATGGTCATCATGGAGATGCTTGAACAGCCCACAAGATACTTCATTGTGGGTACTACTGGCCCACAATTTATCAAGATTCAATGAATGTGAGGTGGAGTTGTTTGTTGTATGGGGCATTGACTTCATGGGCCCTTTTGTGAGTTCATATGGGCAAGAATCTATACTGGTTGTAGTGAACTATGTGTCCAAATGGATTGAAGTAGTTTCCTTACCTGAGAATGATGGGAAGAGTGTTGCTAGTTTCCTCAAAGATAATATATTCTCAAGGTTTGGCACACCCAGAACCATTATAAGTGATGGTGGTTCTTATTTCTGCAACAAGGTGTTTAGTGCCCTTCATACCAAGTATAGAGTAAAACAACACAAGGTGGCAACACCTTATCACCCACAGACTAGTGGACAAATAGAGGTCTCCGACAGGGACATTAAAGCAATCTTGGCAAAGACAGTTAATACAAACAGGACAAATTAAGCAAGGAAGTGGGATGATGCTCTATGGTCATATCTGACAGTTTGTAAGACATCTATTGATATGGCTCCATACCAATTGGTGTTTGGAAAGGAATGTCATTTGCTAGTTGAGCTTGAGCAAAGAGCACTTAGGGCGTTAAAGAATCTAAATCTCAGTTGGAGCGATACTGCAAAACTTTATCCTGGATCAGATTAATGAAATGTATGAGTTCCATATGAGAGATTACGAGAGATCACCTCTATATAAATCGAAAACAAAGCTATATCATTACAAGCATATGGAGAAAAGAAGCTTCACTCATTGTAACTTGGTGTTAACTTTTCAACTCCAGACTGCGTCTCTTTCTCGGAAAACTGATCTGAACCTTTTAAGGTCCAACAGGTGTTTCAATCAGGTGCTATTGAGTTGGAAAATGATAAAGGCGATAGGTTCAGATCTATTGTCCAGAAAAACAAGGAATATTTGGGTGTCCCCGAGGATGTGAAGATTGTAGAGGAAGCAAACATGATTAAGTATGAGTAATCAAGTAAACTGCATCGCGCCGCGATGTTAAATTGTATGCTTCTTGGGAGGCAACTCAAGATGTAATTGTATTATGTATTTTTCCTTTTTCCTTATTTTTCTTTGTTTTTATAGAGACATTGTGTGCACGGGATATTTGGTGATAAATTGTACAAACTAGGGTAGACTAAACCTCACGGAACGTGGTGCACTTCACGGGCACTTTCACTGTCCGTCACTTCGAGGACCAACCTAAGAAGGCTACTGGAAATTGCATGAAAAAGGTTCACGGTAGGGTTCACAGTCTGTAATAGCTTATACGGTCTGTCCAAAAAAAGACACCAACAATCTGAAACTGAAAAACATTATCAAACAAACTGTCAATGCTATGGAAGGGGCAGAAGTGAGCATCTCACATTGCTATAGAGAAGCCAACCAAGTGGCTGACTTTCTGGCCAAATTAACTTCATCGAGTGGAAATGGTACCTTCTACTTCTCTTATCAACAACTCCCGAAAGAAGCAAAGGGACTCTTTCAATTGGATAGATGGCAACTACCTTGTATAAGAAGAAGATATGACAAATGTAATTTTTTTGTTAGTTGAATCTTGTATTTTGCGTGAGTGGAAGGTTATAAGTTGGTTGCCTTCCCTTTTTTGATGTCCTAATTTCCACTTTCTATTTTTGCCAGAGGTTAGGTACATGCCCCCCTCTGTTTTTGTGTAACTTATGTTGGAAATTATAGACATGGTAGGGGTCAAGCCAAACCCCCCACGCCTAATAGCTTTATGCTATTATGGTGATGGCTTAAATTAAAATAATAATAATTATACGGTCTGTGTAGCCTCTCGTGAACCTCATGTATGAATACCAAGTTTTCCAAGTCAACATCACGAGAAGTGTCACGGACCGTGGTGCCTTTCGCGGGAAACTTCACAGTCCATCGACTGACTCAGGTATGTTTTTGTTCCATGCCTGGTCCACAGACAGTGTCACGGACCGTGGTTCCCTTCACGGGCACTTTCACGGTCCGAGGTTAATGACCCAGTCTTACTAGATTTGACCCAACCCACGCACAACCCAACTCTAAACAATAACGTTTATATTGGGGCTAATATCGTAGAGCTTAGTTTTTCCCCTTTTCTTTTTCTTTCTATATAAGTTACAAGTGAGAATAATAGTCTATTAATCCTAAATCTACCCACGCTTCAAAACCCTAAGGTTGAAAGTGATCCACTTATCTTCGTCTTCCTCTGTTTGAACGTAAAGCATCAGGGTTTGCAAGTAATTACTTTCTTAGTATATTACAAAGTTGATTTTGGATAAAATGGTTCAACTTGCGAAATTAATACTCTTGTTGTAGTCTAACTTGATTGGGAGTCTTTTGGGTTCGATCATAATGGGGTAAGTCGAATTTGAGAGTTTGAGTTGTTTTAGCGTATGGGTCTGTCTAGTTTCTTTTGTGGGTGTTTTTGGTTGTAAATTTTAGGGTCGTAATTATGTGGAGTAAGAATTGGGCTTATGCGTAAGATAAAGGAAAGTTGTGCATTTGTGTTTAAAGGGGGTAATTTGTTGTACTACTGTTTTGGGACAAAGGTGGTGACATTAGTGGTCAAGTGTAGGACCACGACGACTTTAAGACCGTGGACGATGCCACGGGCCGTGATCTTTGTCGTGGACCACACTTGAAGTCCACCAATTCATCACATAAGGTTCACAGGCAATATTACGGACTTGGCGCACTCCACTAGCCGTGAAGTTATTCGTGAACATCCCTTTCCATAGTTCATTTTACACTCTCATTCTGTCACAACTCCATGAGGGAATTCATGGTCCGTGGTGCATACCACGACCCATAGAAGTTCCCATACAGCCCACATAGTAGAACTTTTCTAAATGTTTTTTCTATATTTAGTTGTTGTTCATTTTTGATTCCGTGACCTTTCTCGATGATAGATTGGGTGACGACTATCTAAAGGCAAGGTGTCACGATGATATTTCACAGGGGAAGTGATAGTACCTGATAGTGTGTCATTTGACTAGGTTGAATACTAGTGATTGTTCTAATTCTCAGGTACAATGGATCCAAGAAGAAAGAATCCAAAACCACGTGCCCCACCCCCTGCTTCTCAATCGGAGGGACATGAAGACTCCGAAGCTAGTGGTTCTGTGATGCAAATTAATGTTACACCTACGGATCACTCGTGTTGGACTACTAGATCAGTGGCCAAAATACGTATACTCCAGAACACTCCTTTTTCGTCTAAAGAAAACGGCAGTAGTTCTGCGAAAGATGGGAATGCAGGTAGTCAAGCTGAGGTTGCTGCTAGTAGCAAATCTAAGGATAACTCGAGGGGCAGAAAGAGAGTCTCAAGATGATTCATACACCTCTTCAGATGCGAAAAATACAGAAGCTGAAACTGGAACTCAAGAGGGAGCAGATAGGAGAGAGATTAATGGGGCAATCATAGATGATGACACCATGGTGTTGTATGTGAATTCCCTGGAACCAAATCTTGCATTGAGACCACAGTTGATTTTCTGTTACCATGCCATGTGGACAGTTAACCAGGCCAAAGAATTTTTCAATAGAGGAGTTGTGAACAAGACTGGAAGTTTAAAAAATTGAGCTGTCATTCCTACATTTAGGATGGTAGTAGCTGATATAAAAGCATTTCCGGACATCTATCGGATATTTCAGAATCATAAATTCGACTGGATGGACAATGCACCTAGAGAATACTCTAGCTATCTGACCAGAGAATTCTATACTTCTTATGCAGCTACATTTATGAATTTTGCTGCAGACACAAAGACCGCGAAACGTGGATAAAATGATATGGCTAGTACTTGGGGTCTACTCAACTCAATTATAGTTCGGGGCAACTCAATAGAAATTTTGGAAGCTTCAATTAACAAAATGTTGCACCGCTTGGAATACTCTACCACACCGTCAATTTGTCTCTTCGAGGGCAACAACCATGAGGTTACCAGTGAGGCTACTATAGAAGATACGAATTCTCGAGAAAGGGTTTTACGCTGGATTGCAAAGCAGATTGCCATAGATGGGGAGAATGCAGTTTGGGTCACCACTATGAGAACACTTATTACTAAAGATTCGCTGACTTTTCTGGACAAGGTGTAGTGGGCTATTGTCCGTGGACAATTGCGACCAACAGCTAATGGTAAAACTTTTCACCTTTCAAGGCCTCGTTAGTAGCTTGTCTTCTTATTGGTTACCCAGTCTATACGGAATGGATTATAAAAATCGAGATGAGAGACAGGGCGTTAAATGAGAGAGCAACACTTAGTTTTCCCTGTTTGATAGGGAAATTATGTCGCCAAGTAGACATTTCTCCGAAGAGATTGGTTGACAGATGGGTGAGGTATCCAGACTTATTCAAGTTTAAAAGATTAACGATATCGCAAACCATCTCTTTGGAGTAAAGTATGTAGAATTGGGTACTTTAGTTGTGGTTCCTCATGTCCCACTTAAATCCCATAGGAAGACAGACCCTCAGAACAGGGGGAGTCATCCCAGCCTTCCATAGATGCACAACCACCACAAGCTTCTGCCTCCTAGGCTCCAGGTACTTTTATTACAATCCCTATGTTATTTCTTGAGAGATTGCTTGCAGATCAGCGGCAGACCAGGACCTTAGCAGATGAGATTGCGTGTCGAATGCCTCAGCAGATAGAGACGAAAGTATTAGCTACTAAAATAGAAATCAAAGATGAGGTGCAGAAAGAGCTGGGTGTTTTAAAAGACAGATTGGATGGTTTAGAGAATCTGGTACATGATCAATTCCATGCTCCAGGTCCAGTAAAGACAGATGAATTCAAAGAACATCTGGCCAAGATGAGATCTGAGATTGCTCAACTAGCTAAACAACCAGTCCAGGTTCCCATCCCGGTAATGCCAGAATTTTTAATGCAAGTGCTAATTCAAGCACCGTCCATTCAATCAATTGACTATGTTTTGGGAGAACTCCCCATAACTATTTCTGGCAAGAGAAAACACAGAGCCAAGAACATCATGAGGAAACCCCTATTGACTCAGAAAGAGAGGCACAAAGGGAACAAAAGAGGGTTTGTAAGGCATCACAGAAGCTAGAAAGGGAAAAGGTAGCTCGTGAGAAACAACAACCATATGTTTTGTTAGCTGGAGCTTCTGGGAGTGGAGCACCTACCCCATTGTGTGATGACCAACCTACTAAGGTGCTGAGTTTTGAGAGTGCACCCAGTGATAAGGGTGCCGTTGCTGATCCAAAGACCTCTCCTCGTAGCCTTGTGTGTCTTATTGTTCTATATCGACTTTGAGGGAAAAGTCCTTTATTTGGGAGGGGGTTGTAAGAAAACTTCCATAGCTATTAAAATATATAGGTTGTCTCTGTGTATTACGTTTTGAGTATTTTTGTGTCACTAAGTTGTGCAGCAGCTAGTTTGTGGAAATGAGAAACATGAATATGAGTTTGACCGTTATCATCTTCATATGACATTTTAGAATCTTTCATGTTTAACATTGCTAGTTTGATTGATTCATTGGTGAACAAAGAAACTTAAAAGTGCAATCATGTGTCATGAGAGTGGAAGTTTTGATTGAAGTCTAACATTAGGAGCAAGAACTAGAACTTTCCCGTGTAGTCTTTCTTGAATCTGAGAATAACCAGATAGGAAAGGATCAGTAGGCCATTTTTGTTAAGATAGTAAAAATCCAAAAATAAAATAACCAAATAAAAAGCTTATCACTTGAACCTAATTTGAGCCAAAAATCCAGTCTTTATTCTTACCCAATATATGTATCATATCGTTAGTTTTATGAAGGTACGATGTCATATAAATCAGGCCAAAACCTTAGTTGAGGGTGATTGTGATTCAAACAAAAAGAAGAAGCGAAAAAGAAGATTCAACCAGTAAGGTGAGTATATATATATATATATATATATATATATATATATATATACTAGTCATGGACACGTGCTTTGCATGTGAGTCCCACAAAAAATATTATATATGGTAGGAGTCATATCAAAATCATATTAAACAAAAATGAAATTTTAACAAAAAATATTAAAATCACAGTTTGAAGAATTTCAAAAATGATTTAACAAAAAAATATAAATGAAATAAATGGACAAGCAACCTATATAAATGGCTTCTTTATTGTAAAATGTAAAAGTCAAATAATTAGATATCGATAACATGTCAAAGTTGGACAACAAAATTTAATGCGATAAATAATTTACCTTAGTTTGTTATTAGGTCGAAACCTACAATATATTAGTTTGTTACTTTTCTAAGAAAGGGACAATACATAACACACCTTCTCAATTTGTACCACAGTTTGAATTACCGTATGTACTTGTAACAAGTATATATGTTGTCTCCATATTACATTCAAATGACATAGTAAGTTTATTGTTCTTTGTAGCATGAACCAAAAATTCCAATAGATTGTTCATGGTTATTTTTCATACTTATTATAGTTTAATTTTTTTATACTTTTTTTTCTCTTACTTTATTATTCGTATTTGACTTTTAAGTACTCCTTCATATTAAATTAAATTACCTCATTTGTTAGAATATCTCTTCTTCACAGATTTTCTCAATTTCTTTTGCTCTATGTTGTTGAGGGAGAAACATTATTTATCCTTTTTCCCTCGAAAGCTAGGAGATTGAAGAAAAATAAATTTCAATAAGTCATTGTCAAACTAAAGTTATCAAGGAGGCTCTACTTTAATTTGTAAAATACACATGCATTAAGTTATGAAAATCCAATTAAAAATACAATAATCGTATGTATGTCAAATTTATTAAAAGTAATCATGCAAAAAAAAGTAAAATTGTTGGAGAGACATGCCGCATACCTCATTTGTATGAGCACAATTTCTACTAAAAGTTCTATTCAATGTCTGCAAATTAAAAGAATCACCTCTGGATTATACCTGAGAAAAAATTACATCATAAGTTCATAAAACAAAATTTAGCAACATATTTTCATGTAAGAGATCAAACACTTAAATATCAATTTAAGAAAATAATCTGAATGATAGCAAAAAATAAAAAATCTAAATGTAAAGAAAGGCTTGAAAAAATATAGTATGATAAAGAGATTTATGCTCTCTAGACCAAATTCAAATGTACAATATTGTCATTAGAAGTCAACGTGTAAGAGACTTATTTATAGTAATTTCATTAAGAGTTAATAAGTCATTCAACTTTAATGGTGATTTCTTAAAGAGTGAAAAAGTCATTCAACTTTAATGGTGATTTCATGAAGAGTTAAAAAGTCATTCAACTTTAATGGTGATTTATTGTAGAATTAAAAAGTTATTCAACTTTAATGGTGATTTCTTGAAGAGTTAAAAAGTCATTCAACTTTAATAGTTTCACACTTATAGAATAATAATTAATCATTATCTATAATAATGATAATTAAAAAATTGAAGGGTCTTTTCTTAATCCAGCTTTAGACTAAGCATCTTCCCACTTATAATATAAAATATAATAACAATTATATAATATGATATGATGATATATAGATGATTAAAAAATATAATAATAATAATAATATAATATATGAATGAGATGATGTATACATTGTTTTTATCTGTCATAACCTTTCAAATTCCACCGTTATGAGAATTATGATTAAGATTAAAAAAATATCAATGTACTCATTTATAAAAAAAATAATAATTTAATTATTAAAGGACTAAAGGACTTAAATTCTGTCATTATGTAATTAAAATATTTATTTTATTAAATGATTAATCCAATTTTGATTTAGTAAAAGGGCAAAATGGGATATGGTGAAATAAATAAAAATAGGGAATCACTCATAAAAGAGTTGTGTGAAAATGAAACTTCGGAAAACCAAGGGATTACTCACTCAACAAAACCCCAAGCCTATGTTACCAGTCAATAAAGTCCTAGAGTTATCCTATTTCGAGTGTTTGAAAGATAGAGCGTAGAAAGCAAGGGCAAACATATGGTAGTTTGTTGTTAGTGTTAGAAGTTCTTTGAGAGTGTGAGCGTAGTACTCGGTCCGAATTATTATGAGCGAGGGACTTCTTTGGTGTGAGGAAACAGTGATTACATTTGAAAGTAGATTGTGTGAGATGATAATTTGCAAACATAATCGTGATTGACTGTGAGTAATGAGATATCATATATTGATCCTTACATGTTAGATTCAGGGGTTGGAGGTACAATTTGTGCTTGAAATAACTACTGCATAGTGTCAAAAGTTGTAAATGATTTGATGACTGATTGTACTGATTTGTCATCACTTGATGACAAGTAATGGTTCTAAGTTGAGGGTGTTGATATGCCGCGAGATCTTGAAACATTTAATGCGTGAAAAGTAAAACTTGATACTAGATTACGAGTGCTTTTATGTGGATATGATATGTTTGGTTGCATTGTACTAGTGAAACAGATGAGAAGTGGAAAAAGAGAGAAATAAGGAAATGTTTGGCAAAACATCAAAATGAAGACCACGGACCATTTCACGGGCCGTGGTCCTCACTACAACACGTAGTGCCTTCCATGAAGCTGAAGTAGTGTGCATGCCAAGAATAGTTGAAAATGATCTTGAGCAATGTGAAGCCTACGAATGCCTTCATGGGCCGTGGTCTCAATGACGGTCTCTGGTGTTTACCGTGGTACTAAGGCAATGAAGGGACTTTAGGAGATGAAATATGTTGGTGCCAATTGAAGACCACAGATTAGTTCATGGTCTGTAGCTCCCATACCATGGTGCAGTCTGTAGTCCCAATTCCAGTGGATGGCATTGCAAATCCAAATATTGGGAAAGTCCAAGTAAAGACCACATACGTCTTCATGGGCCATGGTCTCGATGATGGTTCATATGTCATCCCTGATGAAAAGAGCAATGTTGGGGAGTTTTCAAGTAAGGACAACGGAGGATGTCACGATTTATGAAGCCCTCGACGAGTCGTGAAGGTGGCCGTAGAGTTGCCCGATATTTAAGTCCTAAGTCTATTAGGATTCATTCTAAACTTTCTATTTTGAATTACTTTAGGTCATTTTGGAGGCATTATCATTATCTTATGTTTTAAGAAGGAGAACACGATATTACTCTTAGTTTTGGATTATTCTTATCAGTTTGAAGTTTTGATTTCGATTATCAGATTATCAAAGTGGGTGTTCATTTACCAATTATTTTAGTAAGTATTTATTTACATGTTTTCATTCTCCATTACTATTACTTTACGTGAAAACATGAGTGGTTAAATACCATGATTGGGGGTGTGAGATCTATGATGATATTCTAGTTGCAATTCCGTAAAACGAGTAAAAGGCGGTCTTTGTATAAAACTTATAGTTTACAGCTTTCAATATCATTTTAGTCTATTGAGTGCACACATTAGACAAGCCTGTATCTTGTGTTTATTCGAGGAAAAAAAGCACCAGTTAGGAAAAAGTTGAACTAAGTTAACAAATTGGAGTTAAAGTTGGAGTTCGAGAAAAGAGACCTTTAACACCATATCAATATAAATAAGGTTCAATGTTTTTAACACCTTAAGCTTGAGATAATTGAAGTGAACATTATCTGATGAGGCTCAGAAGCGTTAGATAAATTAAACTCGCAAAGTTTCTATAAACATTGATTTTTCTAACAGTCAAATTATGGGAGAGCATTAGAACTTGTTATTTGTAGTTTTGATGATGTAACAAACTCAGGGACCTTGTTAAGGTACCCGGTTCTCAATATGAAGTGTTCCTTGACTGCCAGCTGGAGAAAGTACAAAAGGTTGGTGCACAGTTTCCAACTGCGTCAGAAACGTCAGAACTTTCCAACCAATGGCATGGGTTTAAGGAAAGTGACTTGTCTATACAATGTCACTTTTCCTTACATTTCTCTTTAGTTTTTGCAACTTGAAAAAGCACATTCAAGAACTCTTGCAAAGGCTGAGGAAAATCAAGAAGAAGAATCATTCAAGAACAACCAAAACTCAGGCGTACATTGTGTAGTTGTTTGAGAATATATTCTTTCGATCTTACATTGTAAACTGATCCTAAATCTATAAAGGAATCAGTGTGGTTTGTTCTGAAATTCTAAATCATTATTAAGTTAGTGATTTAGTGGGCAATCTGTGAGATTGCTTAGAAAATTCTAAGTTGTCTAGGGTGATAGCTTAGTGGGTAGAGCAATATCTACTTAGGCTCATCAAGCAATAGTGCTATTGCTTGATAGTGAGATTAAAAACTTTTTCTCACATTTTTGTAATCGGTTTCCTTTTGCTTGTGAAGATTAGTGAAACTGTTTTGGGAAATCCTGTGAGACAGGTCGTGGTTTAACTCTATTGAGCAAGGATGTTCCACGTAAAACTCCTCTGTCTGTTTACTGCATTTACTGTCTGATATATTTACGATTGTGTATCAAGGGACCTGGTCCATTGACTGATAGTGGATACACAGATTCTAACAAGTGGTATCAGAGTAGGTACTCTCTATCCGGTTAACACCAAGAGAGTGATTCCTGTTCTAGAATGGCTGCTCCACTTAATCTGGAAGAGGGTCAGTCTTCAACTAGACCCCCTCGTTTCAATGGCCACTTCTATAGTTGGTGGAAAGTGAGAATGCATGACTTCCTTATGGCTGAAGACAGTGAAGTATGGGACATTGTCTTAGATGGACCCTTCATTCCCATAATTTAAGAGAAAGATGGTGAAATCACTAGGCTTGTTCCAAAGCCTAGACGAAAATATGATGAAGCTGATAAGAAGAAGATTAAAAAGGGATACAAAGCAAAGAAGCTTCTTGTTTGTGGTATAGGACCTGATGATTTCAATCGTGTCTCAACTTGTGAATGTGCAAAAGAGATCTGGGATTGCTTAAAAATAGCCCATGAAGGAACTGAACAAGTGAAAGAGTAAAAGATTGATATACTTACCTCTCAGTATGAAAATTTCAAAACGAGAGAAGGTGAAACTATTCATGAAATATTCACCAAACTGTCATCAATCACAAATGAGTTGAGAAGTCTTGGAGAACCTATCAGCATGAGTAAGCAGGCCAGGAAAGTGCTTCGAATTCTTCCCAAGTCTTGGGAAAGTAAGGTTGATGCTATTACTGAAGCAAAGGACCTGAAAGTGTTAACAATGGATGCTCTCATTGGAAATCTAAAGACCCATGAGATGAACCGAAGTCATGATCAGTCAAAGAAGGAAGTCAAGAAAGATAAGTCCTTGATGCTGAAATATAGATCTGAAGAGGAATCCAGTGATGATGATGATATGGCTTACCTTATCAAGAGGTTTCAGAAGATTGTGAAGAAAAACAAAGGTTTTAGAAAGGGAGCAAATGTTCCTCGAACTGCCACTCAAAATGATACCTGTCACAAGTGTGGAAAGGCTGTCACTTTATAAGAGAGTGTCCATTACTCAAAGCTGAAAACAAAGAATATCAAAAACCAAGAGGTGAAAAGCGCAGGGACCTGGTACTCGATAGGAATGATCAGAAAGCTGCTGCTGACTATGTGGTCAAGAAAGCCCTTGCTGCATGGGGTGATTCTTTGAGTGATTCAGAAGATCCTGATGAACCAAATGATGTGTCAATGGTGGTGGTTCAAGAGGATGAAACCATATTCAATGAGATTTTGCTTTCATGGATCATTCAAAGGATGAAAATGATGAGGATAAGGTAACTCTTCTTGATTTGAAACATGATCTGAATACCTATTCCCTTAAAAAATTGAGAACATTAGCAATTGTTATGATTGATTCAGTGATTGAGTTAACTTATGAAAGAGATACTATGAATACTGAGTTTGAAAGTTTAAATGAAAATAGAGATAAAATGGGTGAGAAACTGTTGAAAATTAAAGATTAAATGGCTGTTCTAGAATCTAAAAAAATAGAACTTAAAAAACAATTACATCTGATGAATGAGAAAGCAGATAAACAAAAGGGAAAGTGTCGTGGTTTACAAGTTGAGCTTGAAGAAAAACTGAAAACCTCTGAGACTAATCTTGTTTTAGCTTTGGAAAAGAGCAAGAGCTTAGAAAGAGATATTGTCAAACTTAAAGATGAACTTGAAAAATCTCTTAAGTGGATAAAATCTTCTAAGCTGCTTTCAAATGTGACAAATAAAAGTAATTTCAACAAAAAGGGTCTAGGAAGTTTGAATATTACTCCTCCTTTCAATCCTCACAGCAAATATGTATTTGTGTCTGACAGTTTGCTGTGTCTTCATTGTGGTAAAAATGGGCATTCAAAAGAAGAGTGTACAGCCTGGAGAAAGTCACATGAGAGACTTTCAAAGTATACAGAAAATCAAAGGGTTTCAAAAGAGAGACCTGGTCCTACAAAACAATCCTCAATCAAAAGGATTTCAAAGGGAGGAATTGGTTCTGCTAAAAAATCCTTCGTCAAAAAGAATCTGAAATTATCTCATTGGGCTAGAAACACTTTGATCACCCCTTTGTCTTCTTTCTGGGAACTCAAATTGAAATGGGTTCCCAAGTCTAATAAGTGACTCTTGCTGCAGGTGAGTGAGAGGAGCAGCAGTCAATGTTGGTACATGGACAGTGGATGCTCTAAACATATGACTGGTGATATCAAAAACTTCCTCTCACTCAAGGCACTTCAAAGTGGAGGTGTCTCTTTTGGTGATGGAAAGAAGGGGTATATTTTAGGTGTTGGTAAAGTGGGAAAATCGCTTGGGGAATTCATTGACAACGTGTATCATGTCAGTGGGTTGAAGTATAGTCTTTTGAGTGTGTCTCAAATTTGTGACAAGGGAAATGAAGTGAAGTTTACATCTGAGAAGTGTACTGTAGTTAATCTAACTACAAAGAAAGTGATTCTCACTTCTCATAGAAGCAAAAACATGTATGTGGCTAACTTAGAAACATCTCATGGAGATGATCTGACATGTCTTAGTGCTCAGAATGAAAATGCTGATCTGTGGCATCGAAGACTAGGGCATGTGAGCTCATCTTTATTGAATAAACTGATTTCTAAGGACCTGGTCCTAGGTCTGCCAAAGTTGAAATTTTGTGAAAGCAAAATTTGTGAAGCCTGTGTCAAAGGAAATCAAGTCAGATCATCCTTCAAGCCAAAGAAGCAAGTAACCTCATCGAGAGTATTAGAGCTGCTACACATGGATTTATGTGGACGCTTGAAGGTTCAAAGTAGAAATGGAAAGAAATACATTCTGGTGATAGTTGATGACTATTCAAGGTTCACATGGACAAGGTTCTTAAGATCAAAAGCAGAAACACCGGAAGAATTGATAGTATTTTTCAAAATGATTCAAACAAAATTGAATCAAGTGATTGCTGGAATTAGGTCTGATCATGGAATTGAGTTTGAAAACTCAAAAATTGATCATTTATGTATGAAAAATGGCACTAGTCATAATTTCTCTGCTCCAAGAACTCCCCAGCAAAATGGAGTAGTGGAAAGGAAAAACAGAACCTTGGTAAATATTGCAAGAACGATGATTATTGAGTCAAATCTTCCTCAAAACTTTTGGGCTGAGGCAATCAACACAGCATGCTATGTTACTAACAGATGCTTGATAAGGTCTTTACTGAATAAGACTCCGTATGAACTACTCAACAACAGAAAACCTATGTTGAGCTACCTTAGGGCATTTGGATGCAAATGTTTTGTTTTGAACAATGGGAAGGATGATCTCGAAAAGTTTGACCCTAGAAGTGATGAAGGAGTGTTTGTAGGATATTCTTCATCAAGTAAAGCATACAAAGTTTTCAACAAGAGAACTCAATGTATTGAAGAAAGTATTCATGTTGTGTTTGATGAAGATGGAAATCTGAAAAGGGCAGCATCAAATGATGAAGATGAGTTAATTGAGCTGTTTAAATCTCAGAACAGTGAAAAAAGTGAAGCTGAAATAAATGACCAGTTGGGGATTGACAATGCTGATCAAAGTTCATCTGAAAAGGCTGATGAAGTTGATAAACCTGAAGAGGAACCTGGTACCATTCTGAACTCAAGTCAGAATATCACTCACTCTCCAGAAAATGAAGACTTCCTTGATGAACAAGAGAACACTGATCAGCTGAACCAGTTGACTTCAAGACCAGGATGTAAACACAATTCATCACATCCACTTGATAATCTTATTTCACCTCTGAACTTTGGAATTCACACTTGATCAAAAATAAGAAATCTAGTTGCATTCTCAGTGTTTATATCATCAATTGAGCCTAAGAATGTGAAAGAGGTGTTAGGTGATGCAGATTGGGTTATTTCAATGCAAGAAGAACTTCATCAGTTTAAAAGAAGTAAGGTGTGGTACCTGGTTCCTCGACCTGCTAACAGAACTGTTATAGGAACCAGATGGGTTTTCAGAAACAAGCTTGATGAAAATGGTGTGATTACTAGAAACAAATCCAGATTAGTTGTTCAAGGATATAATCAGGAGAAAGGTATATACTATGATGAAACCTTTTCTCCTGTTGCAAGGATGGAGGCCATCAGAATTCTCATAGCCTTTGCTGCATTCATGGAATTCAAGCTGTATCAAATGGATGTTAAGAGTGCGTTCCTAAATGGAGACTTAAAAGAGGAGGTGTTTGTGAAACAACCTCCTGGGTTTGAAGATGCTGAGCTACCAGATCATGTGTTCAAGTTGAATAAGGCCCTGTATGGTTTAAAACAAGCTCCCAGAGCTTGGTATGAAAGACTGTCGAAGTTTCTGTGAAAAATGGGTTCAAAAGGGGGAAAATTGACATTACCTAGTTCTTATTAAAAAGAGAACTGGAATATCTTATTATACAGGTATATGTGGATGACATTATCTTTGGAGCTATATCGGAGCATTTGTGTGAAGAATTTTCATCATTAATGGGAAAGGAGTTTGAGATGAGCATGATGGGTGAACTGACTTTCTTTTTGGGCTACAAATCAAGCAATCATCAGATGGAATCTCAATCAGTCAGGAGAAGTATATTAAGGAGCTGTTGAAGAAATTCAATATGTTTGATTCTAAACCTATTGATATTCCTATAGGTACAAACTCCAAGCTTGTAGCAGATGAATCTGATTCTCTTGTGAATCAAACCATGTATAAGGGAATTATTGGATCCTTGTTGTATCTGACTGCTAGTATACGTGACATTGTATATAGTGTTGGAATGTGTGCTAGATTCCAAGCAAGCCCTCGTGATTTACATTTGAAGGCTGCTAAACGAATTCTAAGATACTTGAAGAAAATAGGGGACCTGGTCCTCTTCTACCCAGCAGGTGACACCTTTGATCTTGTTGGTTTTGCAGATGATGATTTTGCTGGTTATCAAGTTGATAGGAAGAGCACTTCAGGGATGGCTCATTTCCTTGGATCTTCACTTATCTCATGGGGAACGAAGAAACAAAATTCAGTAGCTCTTTCAACAGCTGAAGCTGAATATGTAGCAGCCGCTGCATATTGTTCACAATTGTTATGGATCAAACAACACTTAGAGGACTTCGAAGTAAGCATCAAGGCAATACCTCTTATGTGTGACAATACTAGTGCAGTCAGTGTGGGAAGGAATCCTATTCACCACAAGAGAACCAAGCACGACAATACTAGTGCAGTCAGTGTGGGAAGGAATCCTATTCACCACAAGAGAACCAAGCACATTGATGTTAGACATCATTTTCTGAGAGATAATGTTGAAAAGGGAAACATTGTGCTTACATATTGCCCAACAGAGGAACAAATCGCAGACATCTCCACCAAGGCTCTTAGCAAAGACCAATTTGAGAGTAATAGGTTGAAGTTGCGCGTGATGACTTCAAACTGATTTCAAGTCATTCAATCATGAAATTTACTTGATGGCTAAACTTGTAGTGCAGGTATCCTCTTTGTCAATAATATTTTGTCTATGTTAGATCACTGTTGTACCTATTGCAGGTATACATTCATAAAGGATTAGCAAAGCAAGACATCGCCAGAACAGTTGAGGAATGGTGATAAAATTGCATTATGGGACCTGGTCCTAGTCGAGGTACACATTCATAAAGGATTATTAAAGCAAAGACATGACCAGAAAAGTTGAGGAATGGTGATAAAATTGCATTATGGGACCTGGTCCTAGTCGAGGTTATCATTCTATACATTAATTTTAAACTGAGATAAAGTGACCGTTGATCAAGCCACGTGTCAGTCATTGGTTATTCTGACCGTTAGTCCTATCACTTATTTTCCAAGCGACGCGTCAAATCAATAGGGACCTGGCACCGTTTCGTTTTCTTTTTAAAACCCCCTTGTTTCTATTAATCCTTCACTCTTCTTGCAAAATTCCTTCTCTCTGTTGAAAAACCCTAAACTGTTTCTCTCACTCACTACCTTCTTCATCTTTCACTACTGCTTTTCTTCTCTTCTTATTGATAAGATGTCGGACCCTTCTTCTGCCTCTAAGCAAATGCTTACAGTACTTAGTGAGATTGACCCAATTTCTTTCTACTCTCCATCAGCCACAGGGTCAAAACCTAATCTTCCAACAAGTTCAAAAATAAGTTCTCCCTTAGATAACCCCAAAAATCCTTTTCACTCTATAGATCTGAACAGTCCAAGTCTTCCTACTGGACCTGGTGCTCATCATGAAATGCTTTTAGATGCTCTTTTTGAAGGAGACTTACCTAGGAATAAAACTTCTGAGTCAAACATTCTTGCTGCTAGTGAAGAATTGGTGATCGAGAGTCTTGCTATGATGAGAGAGGAAGTCAGGGTAGGGGAAAGTGAACCTCTTCAAAATGAAGAGATCAGAGAGACCCAACCTATCTTTGATAGAACTCTAGATTTTGGGAGATATCCATCCTCTGATTCCTCTGACTCAGCAGGTGATGATCGACCTATAGAGTTGAAGGTTGAAAAGAGAGATGTAAGTGTGTCTAAGAAGGGAAAAGAGAAAGTCGTGGGAGAAGTGTCTAAAAGGAGACCTATTACTAGATCTGACTCCAAAAAGATGATGGCTGATGCCCTGAAAGCCAGTGCTAAGTCTACAGCAGAAAATAGGAGTGCTAGAACTTTCAAAGTGTCCAATTTAAACTGCCTGAGTCTGGTGTGGTAGATGTGTCTGCTGAAGAGACAAAAAAGGGATATAGGAAGAAGAGATCAGGAAAGACAAAACCAAGAGAAACGAAGAAAGCTGAGAAAACAAAATCCACAAAGGAGACTGCTAAAGGAAAAAGGAAAAGGTCACAGGGACCTGGTACACAGGTGCATGTAAATGAAGAGCAGGTCAACAAGCAAGAGATTGTTGACAATCTGAGGAAGCAGTCTGTACTGGCTGGCAGGGTTTTTGATATAGGGATAATTAAACTTCCTGGGATGGACTCACTTCATGACATGGTTGAGATCCAGTCGTGGATGCATCTTTTCAACCACACATCTCCCATTCTTCATGAAGAGGAAGTGCGAGAATTCTACTACAACATTCAATTTCAGGAAGATGGAAGTATCAATACCAGAGTAAACGACATTGCTATTCATCTTGACGAGACTCTGCTGGGAAAGATTCTTAGGGTACCTCATGTAGGTACCAGGTCTGTGGTAGGGAAGATATGTTCTGTGGAATTTGTGACATTGTGTTCGAAGCTTCCTACTACAAAATGCGCAGGGTTGTTCAAGAAAGTGATGAAAAGTGAATATCAGTTAGTTTTTGAATTTGTCAACAAAATTCTCCTCCCTCGAACAAAAAAGAGGACCTCAGCAACTTCTGCTGATTTGTATGTGATGGAGTTGTTGTGCAAGTTCGAACCTCTGGATCTTCCGGGACTCATGCTTGAGCATATGTACAAGACTGTCATTGAGAGGAAAGGGATACATGGTATGGGGTATGGATACTTTCTCACTAAAGTATTCAAATACTTAAGCATTCCGCTTGGTCTTGGGAAAGTTGGTACAGTGAAGCAAGCCTTTTCAGAGACTACCTTGGTTGAATGTGAGTGCATTGAAGGGAAAGGAAATCCCAAGAGCAAAATAGCTCAACTCATTGAAGACCAGGACCAACTCAAGCATGAAGTTGAAGAACTGACTATGAGGCTGAGTGGCAAGGATGCAGAAATTGCTATTCTTAAGGCCGAGCTACTCACTGCGCAAACTGAGGGACCTGGTACCGATGCAGTTCAAGCCCTGGAAAGGGAAAATACAGAACTGAGGGCCAAAGTTATTGCTTTACAAGAGAAAGCAATAAAGGATAATGATGATGCAAATGCTAGACTCACTCTCATCATTCAGTCCCTTTCCCATCAGCCTCCCCCTTCATAGTCCGTCCCTTAGTCTTCCTGTGTCTCCCTTGTGTGGCTTATCTTTTTGTCCTATGGATTTCAGTTTGCTGTTAATGTATTGAATTTTAAATTTGGAATGCTATTTATATTATTCCGATGTTGTTATGGCTAATATCTCTTGTCGACTGCCTTCTTTTATGTTTGATTGCCAAAAGGCTATGGTCTTCTCTGATATTATTATTGATACTGTTGATTTACTGTATCTCTTTTTTATGATGCCAAAAGGGGAAATTTTAACTGGTTGTGACTGGACATGTTTGTGAGGGGGAATACAGCTAGTGCAGATAGTATATATTATGTATATTGTGTTTCTTTTTGTTTTCGATTCTCTGTTAGGTGGGTGGACAAGAAATTCAGGGGGAAATTGTCTTGGAACTGGATTGAAGCTTGGAGTATTGTTTGTCATCATCAAAAAGGGGGAAAATGTTATTTGTAGTTTTGATGATGTAACAAACTCAGGGACCTTGTTAAGGTACCCGGTTCTCAATATGAAGTGTTCGTTGACTGCTAGCTGGAGAAAGTACAAAAGGTTGGTGCACAGTTCCCAACTGCGTCAGAAACATCAGAACTTTCCAACCAATGTCATGGATTTAAGGAAAGTGACTTGTCTATACAATGTCACTTTTCCTTACATTTCTCTTTAGTTTTTGCAACTTGAAAAAGCACATTCAAGAACTCTTGCAAAGGCTAAGGAAAATCAAGAAGAAGAATCATTTAAGAATAACCGAAACTCAGACGTACATTGTGTAGTTGTTTGAGAATATATTCTGTCGATCTTACATTGTAAACTGATCCTAAATCTATAAAGAAATCAGTGTGGTTTGATCTGAAATTCTAAATCATTATTAGGTTAATGATTTAGTGGGCAATCTGTGAGATTGCTTAGAAAATTCTAAGTTGTCTAGGGTGATAGCTTAGTGGGTAGAGTAATATCTACTTAGGCTCATCAAGCAGTAGTGCTATTGCTTGATAGTGAGATTAAAACTTTTTCTCACATTTTTGTAACCGATTTCCTTTTACTTGTGAAGATTAGTGAAACTGTTTTTGGAAATCCTGTGAGACAGGTCGTGGTTTTACTCCCTTGAGCAAAAAGGTTTCCACGTAAAACTCCTCTATTTGTTTACTGCATTTACTGTCTGATATATTTACGATTGTGTATCAAGGGACCTGGTCCATTGACTGATGGTGGACGCACAGATTCTAACAGAACTAATGTAATTATCAACACTAAACTTGTTTCTTTAAATTAACTGAATCAAATATACAACGAGATTGTTTGTTCACTGTGAATCTGAATTTTAGTGCAAGTGTTGGTATTAAGAACATTTCAACCAAACCTAATTTACTTTCGGTTATTATTTGCTTAGGAGATAATAACAAAATTCGAATAAATGTGATAGTGAAACCTTATCAGTAACTAAATTTTATGTGTAATCGACCTCAACACTAGTTGAGTTCTGTAAATTGACAATGACCGCTTATACTTCTTATTTGAAGTGTATGTGTGAACGTATCACATGCCTAAGACTAGGGTGGTTGTAGATGGTATCAAAGCATTCCTAGACATCTATCGGATCTTTAAGCTTCATCAGTTCGAGTTGATGGACAATGCACTTGGAGAATACTCTAGCCACCTGGCCAGGGAATTTTATTCCTCTTTTGCAGCTATATTGATTAATTTTGTTGCGGAAACGGAGACCACAAAACGTGGACAGAAATACATAGCTCTTAACTAGGGTCCACTCAACAAAATCATAGTTTAGGGGCAAGCAATAGATATTTTTGAAGCTTTGATCAACAGAATGTTACACGGTCCCGAATACTCTGCCCCGCCATCAGTTGTGCTGATGCTGAGACGACTACAGGCGCCTATAGTGTCGTAGGTATGCCCCCTTCTCATAGCTCTGTGTTCTGTATCGACTTCAAGGGCAAAGTCCTTTTTAATTGGGGAGGGCGTGGTGCACAATCTACCATAGGTGTTAGAAATGGAGGTTATCTCGATGTGTGTTTGTTTTTGTTGATATTGTTTGGTGAGCTATGCAACAGCTAGTTTGCCAAATATGAGAACTTGAATCTGAGTTTGACCATTAGGATCTTTAGATGACACCTTAGATACTGCTATGTTGAACATGGCTAGTCTGACCAATTAATTGGTAAACCAAGACACTAAAAAATGCAATCATGTGTCGTGTGTGTGTAAGTTTTAATTGAAGTCTAACACTAGGAGCAGAAACTTGAACTGGCCTAAGTAGTGTTGCTTGAATCTGAGAATAACCGGATAGGAAAGGATCAGGAGGCCATTTTTTCTAAACCAGTAAAAAGCCAAAAATAAGAGAACCAAATGAAAATCTTATCACTTAAACCAAATATCCATTCCCTAGCCCCGAGCGTATGTTACAAGCCAATAAAGTTCTACAGTGATCCTACTCCGGGTGTTTGAACGATAGATCGTAGAAAGCGAGGGTAAGCCTATGGTAGTATGTTGTTAGTGTTAGAAATTTTTGTAGAGTGTGAGCTTAGTAATCACTCACAACTATTTTTAGCGAGGTACTTCGTTGATTAGAGGACACAGTGGGTGAATTTGAAAGAATATTGTGTGAACTGATAATTTGTAGGCATTAGCATGATTGAGTGTGAGTGATAAGATGTCATATATTGATCCTCACATGATAGATTTAGAATTTTGGATACAAATGTTGTTTTAAAAAGCTGTTGCGCAGTTTCAAAAGTGTCTGAAATTTTTTAAGACTGAATGTGTTGTGTATCATCATTTGAGGACAAGTAATAGTTCTAAGTTGAGGGTGTTTATATCCTGACAAATTTGATAATTAAAAACGAGGAACTAATAGAAGAATTAAGGGTGTTCTTGTATATTTTTATGTGTTTGTTAAATGTGTAGGCAAAATCTGAGTTTATAAAAAAAAGGGGACAGCGAAGAAAAACATATGTTGACAAAGTTAAGTTCACGGCCAACTTCACAGACCGTGAACTTCATTATGCACCGTGGTTGAGCTCATAAAAGTGAGGCGGTACTAGGACTTGAGAAGATGAAGAGAAAGAATGATAAAGTTAAGACCACGAAGGATCGTACGGGCTATAGTCCTCACCACGGACTGTGGTACCTACCGTGGAGTAGAACCAGTTTGCAAGCAAACAAGAGTGGAGAAATGTTGGAACCAAGTGAAGACCACAGACTCCATCACGGGTCGTGGTACTCACTATGAACAGTGGTCCAGTCCTTGGTCCATATTCTAGTGACCAGGTTTGAAGACCAACTTTTGTGAAACTCCAACAGAAGACCAAGGTGGGATTCACGGACCGTAAAGCCCTTTAAGGATCGTCGTAGTGGCAGTGAAAGGGCCCAACAATTCATTCCCAGTCCAACAAGGACTCATTTTAAACATTCTATTTTGAATTAAATTAGGTCATTTTTTGTATTATTCATGATCTGATGTTTTGCAACGAAGAACACAATATTATTCTTAGTTTTTTCTTATGGCAGTCTCAGTTACTATAACAATTGGAAGTTCAAATTCAGACTATCAAATTATCAAAGTGATTGTTATTTTGTTAATTATTTTCGTAACACTTTCTAAATATGTTTTCATCCAAAACTATTGACTAAGTATGTGAAAGTATGAGTGGCTAAACACCACAATTGGTTGTGGGATCTATGACGATAATCTAGTCGTGATTCTGCAAAATGAGTAAAACGTAGTATGTGTTTACAATTTGTAACTTTTAGCTTTCAATATCATTTTGGTCTAGTGAGTGCATGAATTAGACGAGCATGAGAAAAGATCTTTAACATAATATCATTTCAAGCGAGGTTCAACGTTGGTAACACTCTATGGTCGAGATATCATTATCTAATTAGGCTGACAAGCATTAGATAAACTTAACTCACAAAGATTTTGTAATCATTGAATTTCCTGAAACTCAAAGTACGGGAGAACACTAGAATTAATGTTATGGTGAACGCAACCCTGGTTTCTCTTAAGTAATTGAATCAACATTAAAACAAAGTAGTATGTTAGTTGTGACTCTGGATTTTGACTGCAAGTTAAGGAAATTAGAACTCTTCAACAAAACACTATTTACGTTTTGTTGTTATTTGTTTAGAAGATAATAACAACATTCGAACCAATGCGATAGTGAAACCTTATTTGTAAAACATTCTATGTGTGTAATTACCCTAAAATGAAATAGGATGAACTAGAGCTTCACATGTTTTTAAAAATTTATTAACTTGTAAAAATGATGATAAATAGATTTTAAAGTCTAGTTTAAGGAGTTTTGAGGTCGAACGTCAAGAGATGACCATGACATCTGGAAACTAGTCTTTTGGGAGCTAGTGTGTTCTTGTGTCTTGATGTTGAAGTTTGGTGTTGTTTGAGGACTTAAATGTATGGAGGTGACTCTAACACATATAACATAGAGTATAGGTGTTAAATGGTACGAATCTCCAAGTACCACCGAAAGGATCCTTGAGGAGGACCCAAGGTCTGAACCACAAAATGTCAAATGGGGGACCTATGGATGGCTATCTATGGCCAGTAAGTCCATTGACGCCCCAATACATAGCCTGGGGAGACCTAGCTCCCATGGCCAAGTATCAGTCCCAAAAAACTGAACAAACAAAATGGTCCATTACACAATCTATGATCTGTAGATGGTCGGTCATAGATTACCACTGTGTTGTTGTCAATGTTTCGGGCAAGCCAAGGGTGGTTTGGTAAATTCTCCCCTTGGATAATTAAATGCATGGACGACTGTTTTAGTGTTTTTAGATATTTTAAGTGTATTGAAGAATTTAATCCCTCATTTAGACTTGAAAACATAAATCAAAACCCTCCCCTCCTAAAAATGTTCTCTCTAGAACTCCATTGAAGGTCAAGGTCAAGAATGATGCTAGGGTTTGGATTTCAAGTGAATTCTTCTTCAATTTATTGGGGAATTCATCCAATAAGTTATGGTCATTCTTTATCTAGGGCAATTTTCACCCTAGAGTCAATTTCAAAAAAGTTTTCAAATTTCCAAAGTTTATGAAAAATCCTAATTTCCACTCAAACTCATGGGTTATTGAATTAAACCTTTTAAATTGATAAACAATGCTTATATGGATTTTTAATTGATAATTTAAGGTGAAAAACTCTAAGAACTCACGATTTGACTAAATTCCTAAATTTGGCTTATGAAGTAGGTTTTATGATTATGATTGGATGTTGTTGGAACTATGCTTAGATTGAATTATATTATCAATTTCTATTGTTATATACATCTATAAGATGTATATTTGTACAAATAAGTAATGGTGACCATGGATTTTGATAAGGGTAAGTTTAACCTAATTTCATTATTAAATGTAGAATTGATATAAAATTGTAATTGATTGATGTGTGATTCACTTATGGTGGAGGTGATTACTTATTGTATGCATTGTGATCATGGCCTTGAAGGAATTATATGGTGAATTGGAGTATTATCATGTTAATGTATAGTGTGAAGGTGTTCATGTGATTTCAAGGTGATCTTGTATAAAGGGTTATTGTATTGTGATTAGAATTATGCTCTCTCTTAATGTTCATGAGTGATGATGCTAGAATGTGAAAGGTTCCTATAATATGTTGTTGTATCTTGATTTGGTAGACTTAGGTGTCTTTTCTTGAAAGCTTATGGAATGTGATCTCTTGAATTGGTTGGCTTAGGCATCCTTTTCTTGTATAAAAGATTCTAAAGGTAAATGTCTCTTCAATTGGTAGGATGGTGTATCTTCTTCTAGACTAAAGGTAAATTTCTCTTCAATTGGTAGGCTAGTGCATCTTCTTCTAGGCTAATGAATGTATCTTGAATTAACTGTGTAAATAAATTAATGAATGTCTCGGATCGGTAGACTTACAGATGCTGCCCTGTCTATAAATAATAAAAGGCACAATGAACATCTTTGGATATCACCTAAATCGAGTGTATATGGTTAAGATGGTGTCTCTACCCGAGTATGAGGCTACGACACAACGAACGTCTTTGGATATCCCCTAAACCATGTGCCTACATGGGATGTGTACTAGTTCTACCCTTGGCAAGTAGAACACCTTTTTTCGGTTTGGGGCTAGAATGCCATCTTCCATGTCTATCTTGCATGATCTATATAGGTTGATTCTAATTCCCATCATGTGGAATGAGCACTCTAGTTACTTGATAGGTTCTACAAGGCGTAGGTAGTAGTATGGGATTCTACCTACACATGGCACAAGTAGGCTTTGATAGGGCTTTAGTGAGTTCCCTAAGTCTTCATGAATAATGTGAAAGTTCTCTAAATGAAGCAAATAATGAATGTTGACTTATTGTATTTATAATATGATTCATGTCTCTCCTATATTGATGAAATGGGTTACTTAGGATGTTATGTTGAAATGTAAAGGTTCTTGTCTAAATGTAGCCTTAAAGAACACTTAGGTGTGGTATGAAGAGGTAGTATGGGCTGCAACTTTATGTCTTACTAAAGGGTGTCTTAGGGAAACATTAGATAGAGGACCTAGAATAATAAATGGTCTACTTGATATATGTACTTAGGTATTGCATGTTGATATTAGTTGAAGCATGACTACATGAGGAAAAGGAGGAAACGTAAAGGTAATGGTTTAAATGAGATATTGTGACTTATAATATGCCTATATTGTTCAAAGGTCCATGATGTTTTACAAAATTGCATAAAGCATTACTTTCAACAAAATGTCCCTTTTTAGTATGTTTTTGCATGGTCATCATACTTAGTGATTAATTGTGCGACACCATCTTCTTCATGTATTTACTACAAAGTGTAGGTTGAGAGTGCTAGGTGGATTCTCCAGTTGAAGACATGGATCTCTATTCTCCAAGACTTGGTACGCCCTCATGGATTCGAGGACAAAGAACCCTTATGTTTCCTTTTTGATTTAATAGACTCTTCGTAGTTTTCTTTCGATTGTAAAGGTTCGTTTCCTCACAAAGTTGATGTGTTTTCTTAGATGTCTATGTTGAGACTTAGTATTCCTTCATTTTATAAAAGATTTTCTATTGCCAACTTTATTGATAAAATTTTTAATTCCGCACAATTTTTATTGCCTATGTGATGAATAAATGCTAAGAGGCTTGTATGAGACCCCTTCATGGTCAAGTATGCCTTGTTGAGACTCGGGGTGCCGTTGGGTCGTGATGAACTTGTATCAGAGCATAATATTTTGGGAATGGTCTTTATGTTGATGTCTCAGATGCAACGGCCAATATAGTCTTGTTCATAGGTGCGAGTCGCGACACATCTATGACAGAGAGGTTATAGGACGGTAGAAGTTACACTTCTTTCATTATTCTTGAAGTCGTGCCTTGGAGTGGAGTCCTATAAGTGTTGTTTTCCTAATCTTTCTCTTCTGTTTATAGGATATTACAAGATGAAGATCTACAACGAGAGTGGAAGAAGAGATTGCTAATGATTATATTTCTCCCTTAGGTCCCCAAGGTGGACAAGTTCCTCAAGGTAATAAAGAGAATTAGGTTTCGGTGGTTCCCTTGGACATAACCAATCAAGATATTAGGACGGCATTCCTAACTTTGGCCCCATACTCGATGGCCCAAGTGAATAGAGATGTGGGCCCTAGGATGAATGATTTGGAGAGTACCATGGCTTCAATACTGAGGGACTTTGTGAGGATGAATCCTCTTATTTTTCTTGGCTCTAGAGTGGAGAAAATCCCCAAGAATTCTTGGATGGGATTTATGAAATAATGGATTCTATGGGAGTTGCCTCTAGGGAAAAGGCGGAGTTGGCTTCCTATCAATTGCACGAGGTTGCTCAAATTTGGTTTACTCAATGGAAGGCTAATGGTACTCTAGGAGTGGGTCCTACAGAATGGAACGATTTTAAGAAGGCGTTTCTTAGTAAGTATTTTCCCCGTGAGAAGAGGGAGGTGAATATTGAGGTGTTTATAAACCTTAGGCAAGGTAGCATGAATGTTGAAGAGTATTCCTTCAAGTTTACCCAATTGTCTAAGTATGCTCCATCATTGGTGTCTAACCTTAGAGATAAGATGAGTAGGTTCGTTACGGATGTATCCGACCTAGTTCAGGAAGAGTGTTATACGTTGATGCTCCATGATTATATGAACCTATCTATACTTGTTGTGTATGCTCAATCTATAAAGGAGTCCAAGCTTAAGATTATGAATTGGGATGTGAATAGGGGTATATCCGATGAGCAAGGTAAACCTAGGTTCAAGAAGAGAGCTTTGAACCAAAATTCTTCAAGTACTCCTAAGGGTAACAAACAGAGAGGTGGTCAATCTCAAATCGCGAAACCTACTTTCCATAATTGTGGAATGAAACATTTTGGGATGTGTCTAGCTAGTACTAGTGGATTCTCTGGTTGTGGATAGAATGACGACAAAGTGAGAGATTATCCTACTCTTACAACTAGAGGAAGAGGGGCCAAACAAGCTCATCTAAATGGTCCAAATCTCGCTGATCAAAAGAAGATCATTTTTATGCTCTTCAAGATAAAAAGGTTAAGGGAGCTAATCCGGATGAAGGTACCAGTAAGTGATAGTTCCTTCTTGTGCTATGTGTATTGAGACTCTCGTCGTTTGTTCTATAGTTGGGTTTCTCCCAAGGGGGAGATACTATGATAAATAGCAAGGTTGTTAGAGTTCCTTACCCTTATCTCTTTTCCTTCTATTTTTAATCAAGCTTGAGATCTGTATTTTCTTGTAGCTTTTCTTGTATTTTAGTGTCATGATAATTATGAGTTTTTTCATGGATTCTTTATTTTATTCATGTTTTATTTGAATTCTTGTTTAATGAGAAAAATGAGTTTTCATGAGTGTGTTCCTCATGTTAGTATGCATCTAGTATTATTTTATTGAATTTTTCATGAGGTGAAATGTGGAACATGTCTAAATGGGTTATTGAAAGAGTTAAATAATTGCCTAATGTTGTTGTAATGAGCTTAATGTGATTGGAGAGGTAAGTTCCTCCTTTGAAATGAAGAATGTGAATTGTTGATGTATGGTGAGTTTGTAGATGTCGTTCCTACTTTCTAGTTGTGTTTTGAACCTTTTAATGTGGAGTTGATATTCATTGTAGTTATGAGTATGACTTCTAATGTTGAATGCATTATTTTGGGTTGCTATTCTTTAATCATTACCCTTAATATGTTTAAAGTGTCATTCAAGGACGATATTTCCAAGCGGGGGATATTGTAATGACCCTAAAAAGAAATATGATGAACTAGAGTTTCAAATGAGTTTAAGAAGTTTGTAACTTGTTATAATGATTATAACTAGCTTTTAAAGTCTATTTTAAGGAGTTTTTAGGTTGAACGACAACGGACGACCATGACGTTTGGAAACTAGTCTTTTGGGAGCTAGTGTGTTCTAGTGTCTTGATGTTAAAGTTTTCTGTTGTTTGAGGGCTAAAAAAGTGAGGAGGTGACTCAAAGACATAGAACATCAAATATAGGACTTAAATGTATTTCTATGACTCCCCAAGGACCATCCTAAGGTTCCTTGAGGAGGACCCAAAGTTTGAACCCCAAACTGTCAAATGAGGGACCTACGGATGGCCATCTACGACTAGTAAGTCCATTGACGCCCCAAAGGTCTTGCTCCGTAGGTCAAGACTTAGCCTAGGGATCATTATATCCCATGGTCAAGTCTCAGTCCCAAACAATGAACTAACAAAATAGTTCGTCACAATATTTATGGTACGCAAATGGTGGGTCGTGGATGACCACTGCGTTGCTGTGAATGTTTCGTCCAATCCAAGGGTGGTTTGGTAAATTCCAGCCATGGCTAATTAAATGCATGGACAGTTGTTTTTAGTGTTTTTGGGTATTTTAAGTGTATTAAAACATTTAAACCTTCATTTATACTTATACTCTTAAATCAAAACTCTCCCCTCCAAAGAGATTCTCTGTAGAAGTCCATTAAAGGTCAAGGTCAAGAATCAATCTAGGGTTTCGATTTCAAGTGCATTCTTCTTTAGTTTCTTGCGGAATTCATCTACTAAGGTGTGGTGATTGTTTATCTAGGGCAAGCTTAAAACTTAAAGTCAATTCCAAAATAGTTTTTAAGTTACCAATGTTTATGAAAAACTCCAATTTCAACTCAAACTCATGGGTTCTTGCATCAAACATTTTCAATTGATAAACTATTATTAGATTGATTGTTAATTTGTGATTTTAAGGTGGAAAAATCTATGAACCCATGATACTACTATATTCCTAAATTTGGCTTATGAAGTGGGTTTTATCATTATGATTGGACGTCGATGGAACTATCGTTAGATTGAATTGTATTATTGATTTCTATTGTTATCTACATTTATATATAATAAATTATTGGAGAATTGAGTAATGATGATCATGTCTTTGGATAAGGGTATGTTTAACCTAATTTCACTGTTAAATGTATAATTGATATAGAATTGTAATAGATTGATGTGTGATCCAATTCAGGTGGAGGTGTTTACTTATTGTATGTATTGTGATAATGGCATTCAAGGAAATATATGGTTAATTGGAGTATTATAATGTTAATGTATAATGTGAAGGTGTTCATGTGATTTCAACGTGGTCTTGTATAAAGCGTTATTGTATTGTGATTTGAATTATGCTCTTTCTTAATGTTCACGAGTGATGATATTAGAAGTTGAAAGGTTCCTATAATGTGATGTTGTATCTTCACTTGGTAGACTTATGTGCATCTTTTTGATACTTGTAATCTTATGGAATCTCTTGAATTGGTAGGCTTATGCATCCTATTCTTATATAAATGAATGGAAAGGTAAATGTCTTGAATTGGTAGGCTAGTGCATCCTCTTTTAGACTAATGAATGTATCTTGACTTATGTTTCTAAATGAATAAATCAATGTCTAGGATTGGTAGACCTAAAGATGGTGCCCTTTATATAAATTACTAAAGGCATTCTAGACTATATCTTGGACCGATAGACCTAAGCTTGGTGACCCTTCATGATGAGTCTAGAAGCCTATGTGAATGATGAACCTTGTATCCAGTAGGCTCAATATGTGAGGCGCCGTTCTTGGAAAGTCAATGAGCTATCATTAATGAAACTCGATCGATAGACCTATTAGTGGTAGCCCTTCTTGGTAGTAGAACTATGGGTCGTTAGACCTAATATTGGTGCCCTCTCAAGTACAAAAATGTTAATGAAACTGCTATATATGAACTAAGGCTAAGAACCGAGTGCATATGGTTAAGATAATGTATCTACCCGAGTATGAAGCTAGGGCAAAATTAATGTCTTTGGATATCCCCTAAACCATGTGCCTACATGGGATGTGTACTAGTTCTATCCTTGGAAAGTAGAACACATCTTTTCGGTGTAGGGCTAGATCACCGAATTCCATGTCTAATTTGCATGGTCAATGTCGTTTAATTCTTATTCCCATCATGTGGGATGTGTACTCTAGTAACTTTGATAGGTTCTACAAAGTGTATGTAGTAGTATAGGATGCTACTGATACTTATCGTGGCCAACGACACTAACCTACGGTTCAAGTGTCTACGATCGTCGATAGTATAGCAACCCAACCAAGGGTTGGGGTAGTTTCCAAAGGGAGCGGTTTCTAGAATATGTAGTTAATTAGAATTTCATTCTAATTAGTCCTAAGTAAATATATTTGCGAATGAAAACATTATAAATCAAGGGGGGTGACATGGAAGTGTCAAATATCAATGGGTGATTTGTCACAAGTATAGTAAAAACAATAAAAATGCAAAGGACAGTCAAGTATAGGGCGAAGTTCTTGGGGTGTGACCGTAATACAAGTTGAGATAAGGCGTTGGGTACATGTTTTCGATAGGAAATTTGCAAGATAACAGTGACTAGGCTAAGATTTAGGTGGAAATAAATTCTGTCTCGAGCAGCATACCCTGTTTCAAATGGGTTCCTCTCGGACACCTATTTGCCGCATGAAGGCCAACATACACCTTACCCCACTCACTCTATAGAGATTAGTGTTAGGATATGGAACTAGGGCTCACCTTCTAGGGCTGACTTTCATGTCAACCCACTCCTTAGGCCATCAATCTTGTGGTCTTGGTTTCACAACCTCCCTCTCAGGCAAGCCAAAAATGCAAGGGTAGTTTTGTATTTGCTACTACAAACCCATTTAATTAAACCACAACCACTAGGTGAAATCACCAATAAAATACATCTAACCTATCAACAAGAAGTAACCAACAATAATATCTACTCATATTTGCTAAATCACACCCCAAGAATAGGGTTTTTTATCCACACATCAAGAAATATCAAAATACACCTAAAATGATAGTAAAATAAAATGAGTATAAGAAATTAAACACTGATTTAAGCAATGGAATAAGAATGGAGTAGACCCACTTCCAACTTGGGAAAAATAAACTCCATGTTTTTTCAAGTCTTCCCAGAAACCCTCTCCAAACTTGAGAGAAAAAATACAAGAGAAAATATTATTCTAAATAAAAAACTATAATAATGTTTGGATCCCTTAAAAATAATAACTAAGGCTAGTATTTATGGTTTTCACATTTAGTGTTGTGGTAGATTATTGGTTGAGGTAAGTCAAGATCGTCGAGTGACTTGGCGACTCGCCCTTCTTCTATTTTATCATCGTTTCGTGCTTTCCCTTGGCATATTCATGTTCTTGACCATTTGGCGGTATAGCACTGGTTCGTAGAAATGTTCAGCGAACCGCCGACTACTCCTTTTATTGCCTTTTTGATCCGTTTCCTTCAGGGCTTCGCATGTTGGAACAAAGGGCAGAGTATGTCCATTCGGCAACTCGCCAAGTGTACTGGGCAAGGCTCAACCTTCAGTTACTTCATTCATTTTAGCCTTTTTGTTCCCTTTGGCGAGTAAGTGTCCATGCTTGAACTCAAATTTAAATACCTGAAGCTTAAGAGTTTTTATAAGATATTGAGACAAAATAAGAATTTGAGGACACTATTTCTATCAATATAAAGCCCTAAATGAGTCTAATTTGTGGAATCATCAACATCCCCAACTTAAACTTTTTCTTGTCATCAAGTAAACTCTAATTAAGCAGTTCAAATAAGATGTCTCAAGTAGTGCTACACAAGACTCAATCATGAACATACACAACAAGACTCATACTACTTATGGAAGGATCAGTTATGTACTCAAAGATTCAAGTTGTAACACAACATTACCGAAGTTTCTCATTCTCACAATACATGCTACTAATGCAAGTTAATTTTTAACAATAGTATCTGAATGCCCTCTCACGAAGAATGATTCCATGTTTACACATAAGGGTTAATAAATTTAAGATCAGGAACCAGAAGCAATGCTCACACTCAAAAAGAGGAACACAATGCATGTTTTCACCCATAAGTTTGCCCTTATTTTCCAATCAATTTCTATTCAGCTTACTCAAGATCACAAAGATCTTTTCTTGGCTTGTAATGGGTCTGAGGGCAAAGATATGGTCATTTAGGCTTAGTGACTCAAAATCCTCATGCATTGTAGAGCTCATAACCTTTCCTTTTCTTCATCTTCTTCCATCAATTTTCTTCTAGTGCTTCTAAGTCATCCTATAATATTCCTCCATGAATTTCTTAGAAACCCCATTTCTTTTGGACTTTCATTCCACAATTGTTTTTTCTTTTTCATTCTTTTCTTTTCTTTTTCTTTTTCTCTTTCTAACTTCTTTTTTTTATATTGAGCGTTTCCATTTTTTAGCATCAGGAGTTAGAGGAGACTTTCCTTGCACTTCTTGACTTCTCCCTTTCCTTTTCACCGCACCCCAACTTAAACCAAAAGTCATGAGGATTATAAGTGTAACACTCCAGAAGTTCCATGACATAGAAAAGACCTCAGCCTATTAATAATGTTTAAAATGATTTTTCCAGACCTATATTAATGTATGAAACTCAATTAAAAAGGTTATATCCAAAACGACAAAGAAAGAGATTGACGTCCGGAAACTAGCTAATATGAACTAGTAGACAAATCTATGTTTGGCGAAGGTTTGGGAGTGTCAGGTGAAGTCCAAAACTTGTAAAAATACTTTAAATAGGTAAAATATAGTACAAAGGGTCCAAACATCCAGTAAATACTCCCCAAGTACCACCAGAAGGGTCCTTGAGGAGGACCCAAACCTTGGTGAGAAAGCTGCCAAAGTAGCTTGTGACAGTCAAGAATGTGAAGTCTCTTGCGCGTGTCGCAGCCTTCACTGGCTAGGAAAATCTTTCCTCGCGGCGCACAACCACTTCCCAGATTCGTCCGTGTCGTTTTTAAGTCAATTTAACTTCACAAAAAGACCCTATTAAGTGAGGGGTCTTTTGGGTAATTTAGGGGACGAGTTTATATTAGTTTTAGGTTAGTTTTAAGAGACTTTCACACACTACAAATCAGATTTACCAAATCACTCTCATCTCTCTCAGAACTCTCTCTCTCTACTCAACCACCATTGAAGAGCATTGGAAGCTTGGAGAAGCAGGTCAAGTTCTCAACTTTACTTCTCAAGATTCGTGGATTGAATCGTCATTAAGGTATGGGTTTTTCAATCTTGGGATTCCTTTCCCCAAGAGTTCCTTTGAAAGATGAATTGAAACAATTCAATTCCTAGGTTTTTTACTCTATAAACGAGTTTTCTTCCTAATTTGAGATTTATGTCTAATCATGAAAAACAATGATTTTATATGGCTAATTAAGTATGTATTTGTTGGTAATTGATATGTAATGTTGGGTTTCCATGTGAAGCATGTTCGCTCCCTAAATAATGGATTCGATTATGTTATATTTATCACTTAATGTCATGTAAATGCTTGGATTGGAACTATAGCTTGAATGAACTCATGAATGAACCCTTCCCCTAACCCGAACTATGAATTGGTCTTGTGTATGACTAGAGTGGTTAGGATGGGTTATGTTATTGAGAATTTCACTATATTATGGATGATTGTTGTGAAGTGAGTGTAAGTTCTTGATGAAGATTCTTGGAAGCAATAGGTAAGTCTTCTAAAGTCATGATTGTTCTATTATGTTGATGTTGGCCTATAAATGATGTTGTTATGAAATTGAAGTAAGTATGATGTTGCTATGCATATATGTCAAGCTATGAATATGTTAAATGTGGGATCATCGTAAGGATATGATAATGCAAGTTGATGATGCTTATCTTGTATGCCTTACACAATATGCTTACGATATGTTAATTTCACAAAATGAACGATTGTGATGAAAGGAAATTCTCCTCTAAACCTAAAGAGCTTATGATCATGGTTATACAAGGATTTAATCTCCTATGACCTATGATAAGTTTTATGATAAATGATAACTTAAAGGTTACTTAAAAAAGGACTTTAGCTTAGCACCGAGTGAACTAGATATGAGAGGTGTCCCTCCCAAAGTTGGAAAGTAGGTTCACAATGACTCTCATGATATAGAGGCTGACATATGATGTGGAAGTATGAGTCTTTAATATATCTCCTAGTTCTTGAACTATGTTGCCGCCATAGGAATATTAGCTAGTGGATCCACCTAGAATTCTATGTTCATGTTTTGGTTCTACCTTGGCAAGTAGACCAGCTTCTTTTGGTGTGGGGTTTCATGACACCGGATTCCATGTTGAGCTCACATGGTCTAATATCGGCTAAGGCAATTTTTCCCTCAAGTAAATGAATGACAAGAAAATGGACATTGACTAGGGTGGCTTAAGGAGTCTACTTAGTATAGGTAGGGGTATGAGACTCTACCTAGACATTGCACAAGTTGAATCTAAGAGAAGTCCTAGGAGATTGTTCTCATGTAGTATGAATATGAAATATATAATGTTAATGATATGTGACGTTACACTTATATGATGTTGGCTATGTTGATGAATATGTAATGGTCTATATTGCTATATGTGATAATGACTACTTATGTTATAAGATGTATGAAGCAAAGCTGTAACATTTCAAAATCCCAAAGTCATGTGATAAGACTTAACAGGATCCTTAAGGTCTAAACCATTGTTCCTAGCCAAATTAGGCGTAGATGGAGTCGTTGAAGTGTTTTGGAACCAAAACGTCCATAACGTCTGGAAAGTTGGTTCATGAAAGGGCTAGAGTGTACCTTGTAGTTTGGCCAAGTTAAAGAGTCGGAATGGAGTAAAAGTTGGTAACAATAGGTGTAACACATAGTGGGGGATGGTTTCATGTTGGAAAAGACAGGGTACGACCCCCCAAAGACCAACCAAGGGCCCTCGAGGAGGACCCTTGAGACAGTGTGCCACGACGGATCCCATGACGGGGCATCATGGGCACGACAGGGCATCGAGGCCACCGTCGTTCCAGCCTTAGTTTCTGGGAAGAAACCCTCGCCTGCACAGTCTCTGACCAATGTGACGGACGTGCAGGACGGAGGGAGGCCAATCCGTCACGCCCACGACGGCTCGTTGACGGGGAGTCGTCGTGGAGGGCCTGTGATGTTTTCAGAACTTAGGCTTTAGGTTAATCATTTTATTAAGTGTCTTAGGGGTAATTAGGGGATTAAGGGAAGACTAATTAAGTGACTTAAACCCACTATAAATATTCCAACCCTCATTAGCCTAATCATTTATTCTCAAAACAAAACTCTCTTCCTTCTCTCTACTTTCTCTCTCTATTGGAAGACTCCATTGGAGAATAGCGTGGGAAGATCTTTGGGGGCTGGTTTTAGCACGAAATCACCATCAAAACGTCATCATACCTTAAGGTATGGGATCTAATTCACCTTTGAGATTCTTTCCTCAAAGGGCTCCTTCAAAGGTTTTCCAAAAGTTGAGTTTCATATGGGTTTCATCCAATTTCGAACTTGATTATATGAATTGAGTTGTTTTTGTATTCTTCGGGTTATAATGAATAGATTATCATGTATTCTAACTTGATTATTATGAATTGATGTAGTTTGGTCTAGATTGTGGGAGATGACCCTAACCCTTAACCCTAGGTATTGGGATTGATATGAATTTAGGTTGTATTGAAGTAATTGATCTAATTATTGTTTAAATCATCTTAAATTATTGTTATGGCATCGATCATGAATCTATTATGGTGAATTGAAGTTCTTCATGCCTATTTCTTGAGTATTGAAACTAGGTTAAGAAGATAGACTTTGATATCATGCTACCAAGCTTTGATTTAGTATTGCATTGTGGTATAGTGCTTCTCTTAAATTAGTTCTTATGTTGGATATTGAATTACATTGGGATGATGACCCGAATTGGGTTGATCTACGGGTTGATGGTAAGGCCCTTATTGGTGAACTATGGAGAAGTATTGGTAAGTCTTGATTATCCTAATCCTTACTTTAAACTATGAATTATTTGTCATCAAGTGATAAGGTTGTGTTGAAGTATACCTTGCTTAAGGTGATAGGTTGGTATGATGATTGAATTGAAATGCTTAGGTTGGTTGTGAGGTTGCCTAGGAGTACATGATATTGGGAAGTTGTTATGTAAAGATGTGCCCTATTGTGATGAGATGTGCATGGGCTAACTTCACCTATTTGTGTTGTTAATGAAAGGACCAGTTCTCATGCAATTATTATTGAGCTTTGATAAACGAATGTATATCAGGGCTAGGCCCTATGATATATATATGTGTATATATATATTTATGATTATGATAAGAGTAAAGGCTTTTCAATAAAAAAGGGACCTAGCTTAGCACCGAGTGAGCTTGTATGTGAGGGAGTGACACTTTCTTATATAAGGAAAGGTAGGGTTCACTACGGTCCTCACGGGGTGGATAGCCTCATGACACAAGTAGGGTGTAGAGTTGATATGTCCAAGGTTCTTTTCCCCAAGCTCCATCAACTATGTTGCCACCATAGGATACTAGCTAGTGGATCCACCTAGATAACTATGTTTACGTTAGGTTCTACCTTGGCCAGTGGATCACCTTCCATCGGTGTAAGGTTTCATGACACCGGATTCCACATTAGCTCAAGTGGTCTATGTCGGTTAAGGCAAGGTTTTCCCTAAACTAAAATGAATTAATAAGATATAGAATAATCGAAGTAACTTGAAGGGTTTGGCTATATCTTAGGTAAGGGTATGGGACTCTACCTACGCCTTGCACTAGTTTGCCTTGATAGGAGCTTTGAGAGGTCAATATTATGTATGTAAAGTACTGATATAATGTAAATGACTTTGTACATTGAATAACATGCTTATGAGTATAAGGTTGTTGCTTTTGGTTGAAGAAGAATGTTTTCATGAAATGGGAGAGTATGCTAGGTAAGGTTAATTGCTAATTGAAGTTTTGATAGGTTACTTGATTAAGTAAGAGTCATGGGAATTTACTTGATCATTGCACTTGTGACTTTATAAAGGGTATAGTTAGTATGCTTTGATTTGCTATGCTTCACTCGTATACATGTTTTATAATGATTTTTTTTAAATGTCCTTTTCTACGTATATTTGATTGGTAAGTGTATATATGGTTCCACACTTAGTACATGTGGAGTACTAATCCCATTTCTTTTCCTTTTTCCCAAACATTTTAGGTTCGGGTCGTTGAACTTGCTCCGAATTGCTGGAAAGGAAGACTTGGATGTCTTACCATTCAAGTGGTAGGTCCTCATTCTCCCGAGGGCGTTGCTGACATCTTACTCCTATGTTACTTAGTTACTATAATTCTGTATTGACTCTATTACTCGTTTGAGACGATGTTGTCTATAGCCTATATGTGGCTTCTTGTATTGATGTAGGGCTATGCCCAAGATTTATTGTCATTGATAGATGGTTTATGAGATGAGACGACTTTTATGACTATTATTCTTTACTATATAAATGGGTGAAATAAAAGTAGAAGACTATATAATCTTCGTATATGAACAAGTCTATGTATACTTGTATAAATACGATTATCTGTATGTACAGGTGTATGTAAATCTCTGAGTAGTTATAGATAAAAAGTTTTAAATTCCTTCATATTCTTAATCGATAAATGCTATGACGAGGCTAAGAGGCTTGTCTTAGTCCTCAAAGAGGACGCCGACGCCGGTTACGTCTAGGGGGTAAACCCGGATGTGACAAACTTAGTATCAGAGCATGAGGTTGAATATCCTTGATGTTAACGTCTCTCTCAACCACGTTATATAGGTTTGTATTCATAATTGTGAAGTGCGCCACACTTATGAATAGGAACTTATTTGATGCTTAGGAATCACTCTCATTGTTGGAAATCAATATCGTGCCTCTAGAATGTACATCGTATATGTATTTGCCTAAACCTTGTGTTTTGGTTATAGGAGATGAATACTAGAAGGAATACAGCTACAAGACTTGAGGAGGAGATTGCCGCTGCGGGAATCCCTCCCGTGATGATCCAGTTCCTCCTCTTGAAGAGATTGCTATTGATGATCAGGCTCCCATTGACCCTCCACCTATGACAGAGGCTCAGATGAGGGCTATTCTTGCTCAAATGGTTCAAGCCATGACTACTCAAGCTCAAGCCGCAACGGTGCAAGCCCAAGCCATGACTGCCCAAGCTAATAGGGATATGGCACCTAGAGTTCATGAGCAAACTATGGCTTCCCGACTTAGGGACTTCACCCGAATGAATCCTCCTATCTTCTATGGGTCTAAGGTTGATGAAGACCCTCAAGAATTCATTGATAAGGTTTATAAGATTTTGTGTGCTATGGGGTTGTCTTCTAGTGAGAATGCCGAGTTGGCCTCATACCAACTCAAGGATGTGGCTCAGACATGGCATGTGCAATGGAAAGACAATAGGCCACTTCAAAGTGGGCCGGTGACTTGGGAGTTGTTCAAAAGGGCTTTCCTTGATCGGTTCTTCCCTAGGGAGATGAGAGAAACTAAGGTAGTGGAATTCATCAATCTCCGCCAAGGAGTAATGAGTGTTCATGAGTACTCTTTGAAGTTCATTCAATTGGCCAAATATGCTCCTTCCTTGGTCTCCGATCCTAGAGACGAGTTGAGTCGATTCGTGACAGGTGTGTCGGATGACTTGAAAGAGAAATGTCAATCAGCTATGCTACATGATAACATGAGTATTGGTCATCTCATGGTGCATGCAAAAAGAGTTGAGGAGGTTAGAGCAAAAAGGAAGGATAAGGATTCAAGAAGGGCAAGGTCTTCCGAGAGTGGAACTACTAAAGATAGGTTTGGAATTCAAGACAAGCCTAGATTCAAGAAAAGGTTCTCAAATCAAGTCCCATCCAAATTTCCCAAGGTTAGGGATGGGAAGGTCCCTAGGCCAAGAGTCCAAAAAGGGAAAAGTGGGAGTTTGTCTAATGAGAATCCACCTTGCAAGGAATGTGGGAACAAGCATTTAGGTATTTGCCTCCTAGGTTTTGACAAGTGCTTTGGTTGTGGAAAGATTGGTCACAAAGTGTGGGATTGTCCAAATGCTAAAGGGCAAGAGAGGGGTGGTCAGCCAAGTGGTTCTAATGATGTTCCCAAAAAGAACAGCTTTTATGCTCTTCGTTCGAGAGATGACCAAGAAGCCTCTCCCGATGTGGTGACCAGTATGTTACAAATCTTTGCTATTGATGTGTATGCTTTGCTTGATCCGGGTGGTACTTTGTCTTTCGTTACTCCCTTAGTAGCTAAGAAGTTTGGTACTTTACCCGATGTGTTACATGAACCTATTTTGGTGTCTACTCTGGTGGGTGAGTCGGTTGTAGCAAAAAGAGTCTATCGAAATTGTCCTATTTCTATGCCCTATAGAGTTTCTCATGTAGATCTAGTTGAACTATACATGCTTGATTTTGACGTTATTTTGGGTATGGATTGGTTACATGCTAGCTTTGCTTCTATTGATTGTAGAACTAGAGTTGTGAGGTTTAGTTTTCCAAATGAACCCGTTTTTGAGTGGAAGGGTGGAAACTCTCTTCCAAGAGGTCGTTTCATATCATGTCTAAAAGCGTGTAAAATGATCTCAAAGGGGTGTCTTTATCATATTGTTAGAGTCCAAGAAGTCGATTCTGAAGTTCCTCCTATTGAGTCTTTCCCCGTGGTGAGTGAATTTACGGAGGTCTTTCCTGATGACCTTCCCGGCATTCCTCCCAAATGGGAAATCGATTTCGGTATTGATTTGCTACCAGAAACAAACCCTATCTCTATTCCTCCTTATAGAATGGCTCCGGCCGAGTTAAAGGAGTTGAAGGCGCAACTTAAAGATTTGCTAGACAAGGGCTTTATAAGGCCTATCTTTTCTCCATGGGGTGCTCCGGTTTTGTTCTTGAAAAAGAAAAATGGGTCCTTGAGAATGTGTATTGACTACCGCCAACTCAACAAGGTTACTGTCAAGAACAAGTATCCTCTTCCTCGGATTGAAGATTTATTTGATCAACTCCAACGAGTGAGTTATTTCTCCAAAATTGACTTGAGGTCAGGGTGTCACCAGCTTAGGGTGAGAAATGAAGATATTCCAAAGACGGCCTTTCAGACTCGGTACGGGGATTATGAGTTCGTGGTTATGTCCTTTGGTCTCACAAATGCTCCGGCGGCGTTTATGGACCTAATGAATAGGGTGTTTCGAAGTTACCTTGATGCATTCGTTATTGTATTTATCGATGATATCTTGGTGTATTCGAAGAATGAGGTTGATCACATGGGTCATCTAAGGGAGGTATTGCAAACCCTTAAAGAGCATAAATTGTTCGCCAAGTATAGAAAGTGTGAGTTTTGGTTGAGGTCGGTAGCGTTTCTTGGGCACATCATCTCTAGTGAGGGATTTGAGGTAGACCCAAGGAAAACTGATGCGGTAAGAAACTGGCCTAGACCCTTGACCCCAACTGACATTAGGAGTTTCTTGGGTCTAGCGGGCTATTATCGAAGGTTTGTAGAAGGTTTTTCATCCATTGCATCTCCATTGACTTCATTAACTCAAAAGGGTAAAAAGTTTGAGTGGTCGGAGGCCTGCGAGAAGAGTTTCCAATTATTGAAAGACAGGCTTACTTCCGCTCCGGTGTTAACCTTACCGGAAGGTTCTAAAGGGTTCGTGGTTTACTGTGATGCATCCCGCATAGGTTTGGGGTGTGTGCTTATGCAAAATGGGAAGGTGATTGCCTATGATTCACGGCAACTTAAGGTGCATGAGAAAAATTACCCTACCTATGACCTTGAGTTAGCGGCCGTGGTGTTCGCTTTGAAAATATGGAGACATTACTTGTATGGTGTTCATGTAGATGTTTTCACCAATCATAAGAGTCTTCAATATATGTTTACTCAAAAAGAGTTGAATCTCCGACAAAGAAGGTGGTTAGAATTGTTAAAAGATTATGATATGAGTGTCCTATATCATCCCGGCAAGGCCAATGTTGTGGCGGATGCTCTAATCCATATGACTATGGGTAGTGTGTATCATATAGATGGAGACAAGAAAGATCTAGTGAATGATGTTCATAATTTGGCCAGATTAGGAGTTCCGTTGGAGAATTCTCTAAATGGAGGTGCCACAGTTCATCATAGCTCTGAATCATCATTGGTGGTTGAGGTGAAATCCAAACAACACCTTGATCAACTATTAATGGAGTTGAAGGAATCTGTTCTTGGCAAGATGAATGAGTCCTTCTCCTTAGGAGGAGATGGTGTGTTGAGGTACCAAGGGAGGTTATGTGTTCCTGATGTTGATGGATTGAGGGATCGGATCCTTGATGAAGCCCATGGATCCAACTATTCCATCCATCTGGGTTCTACTAAGATGTATCATGACCTTCGAGAAATATATTGGTGTGAAGGTTTGAAGAAGGACATAGAGGAATTTGTTGCTAAGTGTCCAAATTGCCAACAAGTGAAGACGGAACATAAAAAGCCGGGTGGCTTACTACAAGAGATCCAAATTCCTACTTGGAAGTGGGAATACATTAATATGGACTTTGTGGTAGGATTGCCTCGGACTCAAAAGTCATATGATTCAATATGGGTGATTGTTGATAGATTGACTAAGTCCGCTCATTTTATTCCCGTCAAATCTACGTATTCGGCGGAGGATTATGTGAAGATCTTCATAGATGAGATTGTGTGTCGCCATGGTATCCCGTTATCCATCATTTTGGATCGGGGTGCACAATTCACTTCTAGGTTTTGGAAGTCTTTCCAAAAAGGTTTAGGTACTAAGGTGAAATTGAGTACCGTCTTTCATCCTCAAATGGATGGTCAAGCGGAACGCACAATTCAAACTCTTCAAGATATGCTTAGATCTTGCAATATTGATTTTAAAGGAAGTTGGGATAAGCACTTGCCTTTGGTGGAGTTTGCGTGTAATAATAGTTTTCATTCGTCCATCTCCATGGCTCCCTATGAAGCCTTGTATGGTAGGAGGTGTAGGTCTCCTATAGGATGGTTTAAAGTTGGTGAATCATTGATCTTTGGTCCCGACTTGATTTATAGGACATTGGAGAATGTGCATATCATAAGAAATAGGTTACAAACAGCCTATAGTCAACAAAAGTCCTATGCTAACAATAGAAGGAGGGATTTGGAGTTTGAAGAGGGTGACAAGGTGTATTTGAAGATTTCTCCTATTGAGGGAGTGGTAAGATTTGGCAAGAAAGGAAAGATGAGCCCTCGTTACGTGGGTCCCTATGAGATTTTGGAAAGGATTGGTAAAGTTGCCTATTTACCTAATGATTTAGCTTTGGTTCATCCGGTTTTCCATGTCTCTATGTTAAAGAAGTGTGTCGGGGATCCCGAGTCAATTCTTCCTGTTGAAGGTCTTGGAGTCAAGGATAACCTCTCTTATGAGGAGGTTCCGGTTCAAATCCTTGATAGGCAAGTGAAAAGGTTGAGGAACAAGGAGGTGGTTTCCGTAAAAGTGTTATGGAAGAACCACCTAGTTGAGGGTGCAACATGGGAGGCCGAGGCCGACATGAAAACCCGTTATCCTCATCTTTTTGATGATTAAGGTTAGTCTTTCTCTGTAATGATATAAATATGATAGACATTGTGTATCCTTGATGTTTTGGTGAAGTTTCTTCAAAAATCCTAGTTTTTGAGACTTTACAATGAAGTCACTGTAGGGTGACCTTAATTAAATTTGAATTTTCTTGCTTCTTGCATATTTGAGTCAAGTTGTGTATTGTGATATAGTGAATCCTCGTGGATGTTATATTAAGCATATTGATAAGATGAACTTTGTGCTAAGTGACTTGTATATCAAATGTTTGAGCTTATGTGTGTTGTGAGTAGAAAGTATCTCATGAGGAAACTTTGAGCTTATGTATGATAAAGTGATGTTTTGAAGTGTTTTATTAAAATGATATGATTCATGTTAATTGAATATTGTAAATTGGTTGAGCTTCTAGTCTTGAGTCTATTCCCTCATTTAAAGAGTGTTTAGTGTCATTCGGGGACGAATGTTCCTAAGGGGGGGGGGATAATGTAACATTTCGAAATCCCAAAGTCATGTGATAAGACTTAAATAGACTCCTTAAGGTCTAAACCATTGTTCCTAGCCAAATTAGGCGTAGATGGAGTCGTTGAAGTGTTTTGGAACCAAAACGTCCATAACGTCCGAAAAGTTGGTTCATGAAAGGGCTAGAGTGTCCCTTGTAGTTTGGCCAAGTTAAAGAGTCAGAATGGAGTAAAATTTGGTAAGAATAGGTGTAAAACATAGTGGGGGATGGTTTCATGTTGGAAAAGACAGGGTACGACCCCCCGAGGACCAACCAAGGGCCCTCGAGGAGGACCCTTGAGACAATGTGCCACGACGGATCCCATGACGGGACATCATGGGCATGACGGGGCGTCGAGGCCACCGTCATGCCAGCCTTAGTTTCTGGGAATAAACCCTCGCCTGTACAGTCTCTGACCAATGTGACGGACGTGCAGGACGGAGGGAGGCCAATCCGTCACGCCCACGACGGCCCGTCGACGGGGAGTCGTCGTGGAGGGCTTGTGATGTTTTCAGAACTTATGATTTAGGTTAATCATTTTATTAAGTGTATTAGGGGTAATTAGGGGATTAAGGGAAGACTAATTAAGTGACTTAAACCCCACTATAAATACCCCAACCCTCATTAGCCTAATCATTTATTCTCAAAACAAAACTCTCTTCCTTCTCTCTACTTTCTCTCTCTATTGGAAGACTCCATTGGAGAATAACTTGGGAAGATCTTTGGGGGAGGGTTTTAGCACGAAATCACCATCAAAACGTCATCAAACCTTAAGGTATGGGATCTAATTCACCTTTGAGATTCTTTCCTCAAAGGGCTCCTTCAAAGGTTTTCTAAAAGTTGAGTTTCATATGGGTTTCATCCAATTTCGAACTTGATTATATCAATTTAGTTGTTTATGTATTCTTTGAGTTATAATGAATAGATTATCATGTATTGTAACTTGATTATTATGAATTAATGTAGTTTGGTCTAGATTGTCGGAGATGACCCTAACCCTTAACCCTAGGTATTGGGATTGATATGAATTTGGGTTGGATTGAAGTAATTGATCTAATTATTGTTTAAATCATCTTAAATGATTGTTATGGCATCGATCATGAATCTATTGTGGTGAATTGAAGTTCTTCATGCCTATTTCTTGAGTATTGAATCTAGGTTAAGAAGATAGACTTTGATATCATGCTACCAAGCTTTGATTTAGTATTGCATTGTGGTATAGTGCTTCTCTTAAATTAGTTCTTATGTTGGATATTGAATTACATTGGGATGATAACCCGAATTGGGTTGATCTATGGGTTGATGGTAAGGCCCTTATTGGTGAACTATAGAGAAGTATTGGTAAGTCTTGATTATCCTAATCCTTACTTCAAATTATGAATTATTTGTCATCAAGTGATAAGTTTGTGTTGAAGTATACCTTGCTTAAGGTGATAGGTTGGTATGATGATTGAATTGAAATGCTTAGGTTGGTTGTGAGGTTGCCTAGGAGTACATGATATAGGGAAGTTGTTATGAAAAGATATGCCCTATTGTGATGAGATGTGCATGGGCTAACTTCATCTATTTCAGTTGTTAATGAAAGGACCAGTTCTCATGCAATTCTTATTGAGCTTTGATAAACGAATGTATATGAGGGTTAGGCCCTATGATATATATATATATGTATATATATATATTTATGATTATGATAATAGTAAAGGCTTTTCAATAAAAACGGGACCTAGCTTAGCACCGAATGAGCTTGTATGTGAGGGAGTGATACTTTCTTATATAAGGAAAGGTAGGGTTCACTACGGTCCTCACGGGGTGGATAGCCTCATGACCCAAGTAGGGTGTAGAGTTGATATGTCCAAGGTTCTTTTCCCCAAGCTCCATCAACTATGTTGCCACCATAGGATACTAGATAGTGGATCCACTTAGATAGCTACGTTTACGTTAGGTTCTACCTTGGCTGGTAGATCACCTTCCATCGGTGTAAGGTTTCATGACACCGGATTCCATATTAGCTCAAGTGGTCTATGTAGGTTAAGTCAATGTTTTCCCTAAACTAAAATGAATGAATAGAATATAGACTAATCGAAGTAACTTGAAGGGTTTGGCTATAGCTTAGGTAGGGGTATGGGACTCTACCTACGCCTTGCACTAGTTTGCCTTGATAGGAGCTTTGAGAGGTCAATATTATGTATGTAAAGTAGTGATATAATGTAAATGACTTTTTACATTGAATAACATGCTTTGAGTATAAGGTTGTTGCTTTTGGTTAAAGAAGAATGTTTTCATGAAATGGGAGAGTATGCTAGGTAAGGTTAATTGCTAATTGTAGTTTTGATAGGTTCATTGGAATTTACTTGATCATTGCACTTGTGACTTTATGAAGGGTATAGTTAGTATGCTTTGCTTTGCTATGCTTCACTTGTATACATGTTTTACAATGATTATTCTTAAATGTCCTTTTCTACATATATTTTATTGGTAAGTGTATATATGGTTCCATACTTAGTACATGTGGAGTACTAATCCTATTTCTTTCCCTTTTTCTCAAACATTTTAGGTTCGGGTCGTTGAACTTGCTCCGAATTGCTGGAAAGAAAGACTTGGATCTCTTACCATCCAAGTGGTAGGTCCTCATTTCCCGAGGGCGTTGCTGACATCTTACTCCTATGTTACTTAGTTACTATAATTTTGTATTGACTCTATTACTCGTTTGAGACGATGTTGTCTATAGCCTATATGTGGCTTCTTGTATTGATGTAGGGCAATGCCCAAGATTTATTGTCTTTGATAGATGGTTTATGAGATGAGACAACTTTTATGACTATTATTCTTTACTATATAAATGGGTGAAATAAAAGTAGAAGACTATGTAATCTTCGTATATGAACAAGTCTATATATACTTGATATAAATACGATTATGTGTATGTAGAGGTCTATGTTAACCTCCGAGTAGTTATAGATAAAAAGTTTTTAATTCCTTCATATTTTTAATCGATGAATGCTATGACGAGGCTAAGAGGCTTGTCTTAGTCCTCAAAGAGGACGACGACGCCGGTTACGTCTAGGGGGTAAACCCGGATGTGACAAAAGCAATACTTATGTTCTCCTATCTTGTTTATTTGATTATGTGGGGTTATGGGAATTCACATGAACATTGCACTTGTAGGCTTGGGATGGGATTATTGGTAAGTGTCTTGTATGTTATGTATATATGATCTAATGAACATAAAATGTCAATATGACTTTATGATGGTATGTCTCTGGTTATGATCATGCTTTATGTTGTTGTGATCTTTATCTTGTATATGCTCTCCATGTGCATTAAAGGCTTTCAAATGACTTAGCATGCTTCTAAAGAAATGGTCCTTTTTCATGCATGTCTTTAAATGCTTATTTGCATATATCCATAGTTAGTACATGTGGCGTACTAACCCCTTACTTTATATTACTACAAATGTAGGGTCTGTCCATTGAATATTAAGAAGGTCAATTGAAGAAGCTTGTAGCTCTTTCTCCAAGTGTTCGTATGTCCTCATGTTCGGGGATGCTGTCTTTTCGTTATTTTAGATTATGAAGATCTTAGTAGTTTTAAGATATACTCTTTATTTCCTTTTATCATTTGGATTCTATTGTTATAAGGCCTATATGGCATATTGACATTGTATTTGCTAAGTCCAAGACTCGTATTCTTAGATGGTTTTTATGTGAGACAATTTTTAGACTATCGTATGTATGTTTATCATGTTGCTAAAAGAAAAGCCTAAGTAAGCTTCTATGTGAGAGGTGTAGGTATACCTCATTATATATATATGTGAAAGTTTTTAATTATCCTCGATTTTCAACCAATGATATGTTATGACGAATGCTAAGGGCTTATCTGAGTCCTCTGTGAGGACGACGATGCCGGTCGCTACTGGGGGTACTCCACGGTCGTGACAAACTTCGTATCAGAGCATGAGGTTAAATAACCTAGGGTCAATGTCTCACTAAACCACATTTATATGGTGTCTTGTTCATAGTTGTGAAGCGCGCCACAATTATGAATGAGATGTTATGTGATGATTAGGAAAATTCAGTTTTCTTGGTAATCCTATGTCATGCCTCTAGAGTTTTGTCACTATGTGTCTTTTAGAATCTAATCCCTTTCTCGTGGTTATAGGTGATGAACAGAAGAAGGACATCCGCGAGAAGAGTAGAAGAAGAGATTTCTAATGCGGGAGCTACTTCCCAAGGCAATCGAGTTCCTCATCAAAAGCAAGTTGCTGCGAATAATCAAGTTCCGGTCAATCCTTCGGCCATGACAGATGGTGAGGTGAGGTAAGCCCTTCTCCAAATGTCCCAAGCCATCACTACTCAAGCTCAAGCCATTACGACACAAGCTAACCGATAGGTTGTACCTCGAGGGAACCAACATGCTAGTACTATGGCTACCCATTTGAGAGATTTTACGAGGATGAATCCTCCCAAGTTCTTTGGATCCAAGGTTGGTGAAGACCCCTAAGACTTCCTTGATGAGGTCTATAAGATTTTGTTTTCTATGGGGGTGAGTACTACTTAAAAAGGCAAGCTTGCTGCTATAATCTCAAGGATGTGGCTCAGATATGGTACAATCAATGGAAGGATAGTCGGTATTTAGAAGGTGGTCCCATGACTTGGGAGATCTTCAAAAAGGCCTTTTTTGATAGATTCTTCCCAAGGGAGCAAAAGGAAGCTAAGGTATAGGAGTTCATCAACCTTCGTCAAGGAGGTATGAGTGTTGAAGAATACTCCATAAAGTTCATTAAGTTGTCCAAATATGCTTCCTCTTTGGTTTCGAATGATAGGGATGAAATGAGCTGTTATGTAGCTGGCGTGTCCGAAGAGCTTGAATAAGAATGTCGTGCAGCTATGCTTCATGACAACATGTATCTTTCTAGGTTGATGGTTCATGCACAACAAGTAGAGGAGAGTCGTCTAAGGAAGAGGAATAGAGAAGCTAAGAAGGCAAGGACTTTTGATGGTGGTTCTTCTAAGAGTAGGTTTGGCATGCAAGACAAGCCTAAGTTCAAGAAGAGGTTTTCAAACCAAGTTCCATCAAATTTCTCCAGGACTCACAAAGATAGGGTGTCTAACCCTAAATCTCAAAAGGGGAGAAATGTTGATCCACCAAGAGAAAGACTAACTTGTGGAAAGTGTGGTAGAAACGTGTGGTGAATGCCTTGTCGGAATGAATAGTTGCTATGGTTGTGGCAAGAGTGGCCATATGGTCAAAGATTTTCCTGATGTGAAGAGTTAGGGAAAGGGTAATATCCAAGCTCAACCAAGCGGTCCTAGCTTTGAAGCTCCAAAAAGGAACCACTTTTATGCACTCAAGTCTAGGGGTGAACAAGAGAGATCTCCCGATGTTATGATTGGTATGTTATAGGTCTTCTCTATTAATGTTTATGCCTTGCTTGATCCAGGTTCTACCCTTTCTTTTGTTACACCCTTGGTAGATAAGAAAATTGATATACTTCCCGATGCTTTGATTGAACCCTTTTCAGTTTGTACCCCAATGGGTGACTCGGTAGTGGCAAAGAGAGTCTATAGGAAATGTCCTATAATGCTGTCCAATAGAGTTACTCTTGTTGATTTGGTAGAACTTGACATGTTTGATTTTGATATAATTTTGGGTATGGATTGGTTTCATGCTTGTTTTGCTTCCATAGATTGACGAACGAGGATAATGAAGTTTCAATTCCCAAATGAACCCATTTTAGAGTGGAAGGGGGGAAATTCTATGCCAAATGGTCAAATCATTTCTTGCTTAAAGGCTTGTAAGATGATAGCCAAGGGTTGTCTATACTTTGTGGGGAGGGATAAAGATCTATAATTGTGAAACTCCTCCTATTGAGTCAATCCCTGTAGTGAGGGAATTTTCGGAGGTTTTTCCTGATGACCTTCCTGGAGTTCCTCCCGAACGGGAAATTGACTTTGGTATTGACTTATTACCGAATACGAACCCCATTTCAATTCGTCCATATCAGATGGATTGGTCCGAATCGAAAGAGTTGAAGGTCCAACTCAAAGATTTACTATACAAGGGTTTCATCCAACTTAGTATTTCTCCATGGGTGCTCTGGTCTTGTTTGTGAAGAAGAAATATGGGTCCCTTAGGATGTGCATTGATTATCGTCAACTCAAAAGGTCACCATAAAGAACAAGTATCCTCTCCCACGGATAGATGATCTATTTGATCAACTCCAAGGTGCGAGCTACTTTTCCAAGATTGACTTAAGGTCGGCATATCACCAACTTAGGGTGAGAGGAGAAGATGTTCTTAAAACAGCTTTCCGAACTAGATGGTCACTATGAATTCCTAGTGAAGTCTTTTGGGTTAACAAATGCCCCAGCAGCGTTTATGGACCTAATGACTAGAGTTTTCTTAGATTAACTCAACTCATTTGTGATTGTGTTCATTGATGATATTTTGATATACTCCAAGAATGATGATGAGCACGAGAGTCATTTGAAATTAGCCTTGCAAGTCCTCAAAGAGAACCAACTTTATGCCAAATTTAGTAAGTGTGAATTTTGGTTGAGGTCAGTTGCTTTTCTTGGCCATGTTATCTCTGGTGAGGTTGTAGAGGTCGATCCAAAAAAGACGGATGCGGTTAGAAATTGGCCTAGACCTTTGACTCCCACCGACATAAGAAGTTTGTTGGGTCTAGCTGGGTACTATAGAAGGTTTATTAACGGATTTGCATATATTGCTTCACCTTTGACAACTTTGACTTAAAATAAGGTAAAGTTTGAGTGGTCGGAAGCTTCTGAAAAAGGTTTTCAAGAGTTGAAAGATAAGTTTACCTCTGCTCCGCTGTTGACTTTACCGGAGGGTAATGAAGGCTTTATGGCGTATTGTGATGTTTCCAAAGTGGGCTTGGGATGTGTCCTCATGCAGCATAGCAAGGTGATAGCTTATGCATCTAGGAAACTAAAAGTTCATGAGAAGAATTATCCAACTCATGACCTTGAGTTAGCGGCCGTAGTCTTTGCCTTGAAAATATGGAAACATTACTTGTATGGTGTTTATGTGGACGTGTTTAGTGACCATAAAAGTCCTCAATATGTGTTTACAAAAGAAGTTGAATCTCCGACAGAGAAGATGGGTAGAACTTTTGAAAGATTATGACATGAGTGTCCTTTACCACCCTGGCAAGGCCAATGTGGTTGTGGATGCTTTGAGTCCTATGACTATGGGTAGTGTGTCTCATGTGGAAGAAGGGGAGAAAGAACTAGTGAATGATGTTCATAGGTTGGTCATTAGGGTGTGAGGTTAAAACATTCTCCAAATGGTGGTTTCATGGTCCATCATAACTCCGAGTCATCATTAGTGGTTGAGGTGAAATCTAAGCAACATCTTGATCCTTTATTGATGGAGTTGAAGGAATCGGTACTTGGTAAGCTCAATGAGTCATTCTCCCAAGGGGGGATGGTGTTCTTAGGTACCAAGGGATATTATGTGTAGCGGATGTTGAGGATTTGAGAAATCAAATTCCAGAAGAAACCCATGGTTCCCGTTATTCTATACATCCGGGCGCCACTAAAATGTATCATGAACTTAAGAAAGCCTACTGGTGGGATGGTTTAAAAAGGGACATAACGGAGTTTGTTGCTAAGTGTCCAAATTGACAAGTCAAAGTCGAGCATCTAAAACCTGGTGGTTTAACCCAAATCATGGATGTTATTACTTGGAAGTGGGAAGCCATCAATATGGACTTTATTGTTGGGTTGCCTCGAAACTAGAGGCAAGATGATTTAACATAGGTTATTGGGGATAGGTTGACCAAATCTTCCCACTTTATCTCCATTAAGTCTACATATACGACTGAAGAGTATGCAAGAATCTACCTTAATGATATTGTGAGTCTTCATGGGATTCCTTTATCAATCATTTAGGATAGAGGTGCCTAATTCACTTCTCATTTTTGGAAAGCTTTTCAAAAGGGTTTAGGTATTCAAGTAAAACTTAGCACCTCTTTTCATCCTCAGACAGATGGTCAAGCGTAAAGTACTATACATACCCTAGAAGATATGTTACAGAGACAATGTTATTGATTTTAAGGAAGTTGGAATGATCACCTACCATTGATTGAGTTCTCCTACAACAATAGTTACCATTCGAGCATCTCTATGGCACCTTTTGAAGATCTTTATGGTAAAAGATGTAGGTATCCTGTTGGATGGTTTGAGTTTGGTGAGTCTTCACTCATTGGTCCCGAGATTATCTATGAGGATATAGAGAAAGTTTGGGTCATAAAAGATAGATTGAAAACAACCTATAGTAGGCAAAAGTCTTATGCCGACAATAGGAGAAGAGATCTTGAGTTTGAAATAGGTGATCATGTCTACTTGAAGATTTCACCCATGACGGGGGTGATGAGATTCGGTAAAAAGGGGAAGTTAATTCCCCACTATGTTGGTCCTTATGAGGTTTTGCAATGGGTCAGAAAAGTTGCCTATGAATTGAAACTACCTAGTGAACTAGCTTCGGTTCATCTAGTGTTTCATGTTTCTATGCTCAAGAAATTCATAGGCACCCAATATTTATTCTACCTATTGAAGGTTTAGGGGTGGATGAGAACCTCTTTTATGAAGAGGTCTGGTTGAGATCCTAGATCGCTAAGTCAAGAAGCTGAGGAACAAAGAGTTGCCTCCGTAAAAGTCCTACGGAGGAACCATCTTGTTGAGGGTGCAACATAGGAGGCCGAAGCCGACATGAAGTCCCGCTACCCTCATATTTTTACTCCTTGAGGTTAGACATTCCTCTTAATAAGGCAAATAATGAATAGATATGAAATTGACTTGTTTTCTAAATAGGTGCATGTCTTGGTAGAAGTTGTACCTAATTGAGTTTCAAGAGAATGCCTTCATACTCTATTTTTGCACTTATAAGAAATATGTATGCATGTTGTCTTCTTCAGATTTTGTTGTTTTGTTGTTGTCTTGATAATAATGATAGCATGGTAACTCTTTGATGTATTTATGAGCTCATGTTGATATTGAGAAAGCAGTTCATCATTATGTGTTATGAAATGTTGAGCTCTTATATGTTGTGCATCATGAATTGAGTTGCTATGTGTAATGTTGTGGTATGCGTTGAAGGGAGTTGTGAAGTACTCCTATGAGCTGTGACTTATTATGATTATATGTTGTTGGTTGGTTGGTCTGCTAGCATTGAGTCTATAATTACCTCCCAAATTGTTTTAGTGTCATTCACGGACAAATGTTCCTATGGGGGGGGGGGGCGGATAATGCAACACTCTGGAAGTTCCATGACCTATACTAGAGCTTAGCCTATTAAATAATTTTTAAAATTATGTTTCCAGACCTATATTAATGTATTAAACTCAATTAGAAAAGGTTATATCCAAAATGACAAAGAAAGACATTGACGTCCGGAAACTAGCTAATTTGAACAAGTAGACGTACCTATGTTTGGTGAAGGTTTGTGAGTGTCAAATGAAGTCCAAAACTTGTAAAAATACTTTAAATAGGTAAAATATAGTACAAAGGGTACAACGTCCAGTAATGACTCCCCAAGGACCACCCAAAGGATCCTTGAGATGGACCCAAACGTAGGTGAGCAAGCTACAAGAGGAGTTTGCGACAACCAAGAATGAGAAGTCCCTTGCGCGTCGCGCAGCCATCACTGGCTAGGAAATATTTTCCTCACGACGCGGGGCCTGCACGAGGCTCACTACCTCGACCCAAATTTTCAAAAAAAGAATTGGAATTGGCCTCGAGACGTGCATCCACTTCCCAGATTCGTCCGCGTCGCTTTTCAGTCAATTTAACTTCATAAAAAGACCCAATTAAGTGAGGGGACTTTTGGGTAATTTAGGGGAAGAGTTTATATTGGTTTTAGGTCAGATTTAAGCGACTTTCACGCACACCAAATCAGATTTACCAAATCACTCTCATCTCTCTCAAAACTATCTCTCTACTCAACCACCATTGAAGAACATTGGAAGCTTGGAGAAAAAGGTCAAGTTCTAAACTTTACTTCTCAAGATTCGTGCATTGAATTGTCATTAAGGTATGATTTTGTCACTCTTAAGATTCCTTACCCCAAGAGGTCCTTTCAAAGATGATTTCCAAAAATTCATTTCCTTAGGTTTTTACTCTACAAACGAGTTTTCTTCCTAATTTGAGATTTATGACTAATGATGAAAAACAATCATTTTCTATTGCTAATTAAGTATGTATTTGTTGGTAATTGATATATAATGTTGGGTTTTCGTGTCAAGCATGTTCTCTCCCTAAATAATGGATTCGATTATGTTATATCTATCACTTAATGTCATGTAAATGTTGGGATTGGAACTATAGCTTGAATGAACTCATGAATGAACCCTTCCCTTAAACCTAACTATGAATTGGTTTTGTGTATGACTAGAGTGGTTGGGATGGGTTATGCTATTGAGTATTTCACCATATTATGGATGATTGTTGTGAAGTGAGTGTAAGTTCTTGATGAAGATTCTTGGAAGAAATAGGTAAGTCTTCTAAAGTCATGATTGTTCTATTATGTTGATGTTGACCTATAAATGATGTTGTTATAAAATTGAAGTAAGTACGATGTTTCTATGCATATATGTTGTGCTATGAATATGTTAAATGTGGGATCATGGTAAGGATATGATAATGCAAGTTGATGATGTTTATCTTGTATTCCTTACACAATATGTTTACGATATGTTAATCTCACTAATGAACGGTTGTGATGAAAGGAAATTCTCATCTAAATCTAAAGAGCTTATGATCATGTTTATACAAGGAGTTAATCTCCTATGGCCTATGATAAGTTTTATGATAAATGATCAGTTAAAGGCTACTCAAAAAGGGACTTTAGCTTAGCACCGAGTGTACTAGATATGAGAGGTGTCCCTTCCTAAGTTGGAAGGTAGGTTCACAATGAGATGATAGAGGCTGCCATGTAATGTGGAACAATGGGTCTCTAATATACCTCTTTGTTCTTGAACTATGTTGTCGTCATAGGAATACTAGCTAGTGGATCCACCTAGAATGCTATGTTCATGTTTTGGTTCTACCTTGGGAAGTAGACGACCTTCTTTTGGTGTGGGGTTTCATGACACCGGATTCCATGTTTATCTCACATGGTCTAGTGTCGGCTAAGGTGATTGTTACCTCAAGTAAAATGAATGAAAAGTAAATGGACATTGACTAGGGTGACTTAAGGAGTCTACTTAGTATAGGTATGGGCATGAGACTCTACCTAGACATTGCACAAATTGACTCTAAGGGAAGTCCTAAGAGATTGTTCTCATGTAATATGAATATGAAATGTATAATACTTATGATAAGTGACTATTCTCTTATATGATGTTGGCTATGTTGATGAATATGTAATGGTGTATATTACTGTATGTGATAATGACTACTTATGTTATAAGATGTATGAAGCAAAACAGTACTTATGGTCTCATATCTTGTTTACTTGATAATGTGGTGTTATGGGGATTCACATGAACATTGCACTTGTAGGCTTGGGATGGCATTATTGGTAAGTGTCTTGTATGTTATGTATAATGATCTAATGAACATGAAATGTCAATATGACTTTATGATGGTATGTCTTTGGTATGATCATGCTTTATGTTGTTGTGATCTTTATCTTGTATATGCTCTCTTGTATGTGCATTAAAGGCTTTCAAATGACTTAGCATGCTTCTAAAGAAATGGTCCTTTTTCATGCATGTCTTTAAATGCTTATGTGCATATATCCATACTTAGTACATGTGGCATACTAACCCCTTACTTTATATTACTACAAATGTAGGGTCTGTCCATTGAATATTAAGAAGGTCAATTGAAGAAGCTTGTAACTCTTTCTCCAAGTGTTCGTATGTCCTCATGTTCGGGGATGCTATCTTTTCGTTATTCTAGATTATGAAGATATTAGTAGTTTTAAGAGATACTCTTTATTTCCTTTTATCATTTGTATTCGATTGTAGTAAGGCCTTTATGGCATATTGACATTGTATTGGCTAAGTCCAAGACTCGTATTCTTAGATGGTTTTTATGTGAGACAGTTTTTAGACTATCGTATGTATTTTTATCATGTTGCTAAAATAGAACCTTAAGTAAGCTTCTATATGAGAGGTTTATGTGTACCTCAATATATATGTGTACGAAAGCTTTTAATTTTCTGTGATTTTTAACCAATGATGTGGTATGATGAATGCTAAGGTCTTGTCTGAGTGCTCTGTTAGTTGACGACGCCGGTCGCGACTGGGGTTGCTGCCCGGTCGTGACGATAAGTGGTGGTTGAATGGGAGTCTAAGTTTGCCTAAGTTTTCTTCCAAATAAGACTGAGGCTTGATGAGTGTTGAAAAGAGTTTCACACGCTCACGTTGGACACAAAAGAGGTATATGTCAAATTGGCTCACACTCTCTAAAGTTGCCTAAGATCATTTCAAGAGTTCACCTCGCTAAATCAATCAGACTAACGGGGAAAATTCTAGGTTTATACATGCATGATTTATAGCAAGATCATCTCACAAGGCATCGATACTAAAGTCAAACAAGACTATACACTTTCGCTAATGTGCAATGATCATCAAATGAGAAATAATTTTGATACACGACTAATCACACAAGATGCCAAGAGTTCATATATTTTCTATGCAACTCCATTTGATCTTGTTGTAGCTCTACATCCATCTTTGTTCGATTGAGGGAACTATCAAGTTATCGTTATTGTTCAAAACCGTGACTTAAATTTTTACAAGAACAACCACTTTCAACACAAGTTGTGGAAAAATTTTCAAAAGATAAATTTTTTTCGAAAGGGACAAAATTTTCCTATAAAATCCAAAAGAATCCATAAGCTAAAACAATCGTCAAAGCAGATAAAATGCAAATTTAAATAGCCAACCTAAATGTATACACAAAAACAAGTATCAAAAGCAAGAAAATAAAGGTGAGCCTCGCCCCACCACAAATGGAAATATTTGTCCTCAAATGCGAATAATAGAAATATCCTAATGTATAATCAGAATAAGACAGAGAGAGAGAGGTGACAAAGGGATCCTATCTCAACGTTCGCTCCGCCTATCGGGGCATCAGTACCTAGTGCATAAATTGGATCTGGAGTACTAGTACTTTGAGTTGTGACATTTTGCTTTTGGGTTAAAGCGGCTTTGGCCGCTTCAAATACAGTTTGAGTAGTTATATTTTCCTCTACAATTCTATCCACATCGTGAGCTACTTTTAAGGAGTGGACTACATTAATTAACACACGTTTTCATTATGGATTAGTGGAGTCAATGGGAACCCTCCTGCTGGAACTTGCCTTCTTCTTCTCTCTCCTATCATTGGCTAAGTTTTCTATCTTTTTGTCCCTCATAAACTCTCGTGCTCTTACATGTCGGGGTGGCATGTCTCTCCCTTCTACCTTTGGTCTAGCCCTTTCTACAAGGAGTTGGAGAAAAAGTAAGAAAATATTTAAATAGAATAAGGGGGATTTCGAGTGTAGAATCACTTCCCCAAAAAGGTTGGAGAACTGCTCCTACAACTAGGCGATATGCCGAAATAATGCGCAGTGGTTACAACGATGCAAATAAAAGGGTAAAAAGGAAGTCTTTAGGCGTGTCGCCAAATCCATTTGGCGACATAAAGTTGATCACTAAAAGTTACAGAGTAAACTATGCATTTGGCATTAATTTAATATGGAATAGGGACATTAGGCAAAACACCAAACCGTACGGCGAGCTCTAGTCAGCTCGCCAATTAACTCCCCGTGCCTATTTTTCAACCCTCCTACCTGATTTAACTCAATATTCTTTGGTAACTTATTTTAGACCTCTAAAACATAAGTTCATCTAAGATCCCTAGCAAATAAACATTCCCACGACAAAAGTATGCAGCTCAAAGCACAAGAAATTGGGATTTTATCATTAAAGCACGAATGATTGAATGATGACCAACAATCCATGTAATCCCATTCGCAGAGAAAGATTTAGCATAGATACAACAAAATTTATATTATGCAAATGAGTACAATTTCGGCTAAGTGAATACAGGGTTAGTGCTACCAACCTTTGATGTCAACTAGAATGCTACGAAGATGCTATGCAGTAATGCAATCCAGATTCGAGCTTGACTTCTATACTTAAACAGTATAAAAGTGCATGAACTTTATAACTGGAGTGCTGGTGTGAGTTGTGAAGAGGAAAAGTAATTTAATTTGGACCTTTAAACCGTTGGCTTGCAACGACCATTTTAATTCTGACCATTCGGCAATTTTAGTAAAGCTCGCCTGGTCACTCAGTGACGCGTCGAGTGTCTATTTTCTTCGCTAAGTTTGATAAGATCCTCAATTCATATAGGAATCCCAACATCGGTCTTCATCAAGGTTGCAAAATCTAGTTGGTGATGCGCCAATAATTTCTATGAACTGGCGAGTTTTCAAGTACCCAATTTGAAGATGTCTTCTGGCAGACGGCGGAAGAAGTTGGGGTCGCCAATCTTGTCGGCGGCTCACAAACTAGACTTATTGCTCGCGTTCATACACCTTTCAAGTATTTCACTAACTTTAGCATGTACAAGCAACACACTTTTGTTTAATAAGGACACAAAAATTAATTGAAAAGGGTTTAGGATTGCCTCCCAAACAACACCTTAGTTAACTTAGTGGCACGGCGCAAGTCAAAGACGACTCTTCATCCTCGGAATCACCCATGGTGTACTTTGGTGAATCTTCGGCGAACGAGGATAGTGGACCATCATCAAATGGGCGATTTGAGCATCCTACAACTAAATGGTCATGGAGTTCGAAGTAGTTACTTCATTTAGAATATCAATGTTTTCCTTCCTATTTTCTAGTTTTTTGTCATGCTCGTCGAGTTTTTGTTGTAAAAGTGAAGGGGTATCGTTACTTTGCTCACCCTCATGCCTCTTTCCCTGTTTGTATTCTTGAAGGGAGAAGTTTTTTTCCTTCTAGCTGGCTTGTTCTTCCAATCCCATCACCTGTTTGGATAGAACATATATTTTTACCACCAGTTTATACCTTTCATATTTCTTTTGGGATTCTTTGTTGGTTTCGACCATTTTATCAAGTAGTGTTGCAATGACATCGTAGGGTTTGTTTACCATTCCTCCTTCAAAAAGGTGCTCATCTATGCTTCTATTTTTGGGTTTGAGACCCCGATAGAAGCAACCCAATATTGTCTAATCAAGCATTCCATGAGAGGACTGTGTCTGCAAAATTTCCTTGAACCTAAACTACAATTCTGGAATTGTCTTCTCCCCTGCCTATTTGAACGTCAGTAGAATATTCCTGAGGTTTGAAAAGCTTCAGGAGAGGATAATTTTTGTGATATCCACAGTGCTCATCCATTTTTCTTTCTCAGCATTGATCTTCAAACAAGAAAAACAAAACTATAACTAAGATTAGTAAAACTAAAACTAAGAAAATGAAAATTTCTTATTAACTACATCTCTACGTGACACCACTCACCGGTAGCGGTGCCATTTTGATGCTTATAGTGACCAACGACACTAACCTATAATTTGAGTGTCTATGTTCGTCGATAGTACAGTAACCCAACCAAGGGTTGGGGTCGTGTCCCAAGGGAGAGGTTTCAAGAAGATGTAGTTAATTAGAATTTCATTCTAATTAGTCGTAGCTTAAAATATTTAAGGATGAAAACATTATAACTCATGTGGGTGACAACAAAGTGTCAAATATCGATGGGGGGTTTGTTACAAGTATAGCAAAAACTGTAAAAATGCAAAGGAAAATAAAGTACGGGGAGAAGTTCTTGGGGTGTGACCGCAATACAAGTTGAGATAAGACATTGGGTACATGCCTTCGATTGGAAATTTGAAAGATAATTGTGACAAGGCTAAGCTTTAGATGAAAATAGATTTTCTCTCAAGCAACTTACCCCATTTCAAAGTGAGAGAAAGATATTTGATGACCCTGATACAATAGTGATGAAGAAATTTTTCAATGGTTACTCATATGAAAATCGATTGCAAAGAAAAATCGAGAGGACCAAATTTATTTTATAAAAAAATTCCTTCCTAATACGTGATAGAGAAAGATATTCGAAGAGTTGGTACAATAGTGATGTAGAAAGGAAGTTTGTCAATGGTTAATCATCTTGAAATTGATTGCAAGGAGAAATCAAGAGGACTGTAATATCTCGCAACTAGAAAGAACTAAAAAGGAGTTTAAAATATGGAAATACACACTTTTGGAAAGTATAAGAAATCTAGAAATTTTATTGGTAAGTTAAATACTGAGTTTTTGGTAAACTTCAAACGGCTATAACTCCTAGCTCAACAAGAGTTAGGTGTAGTTTCAGATATGGGTTTAAAGACCTTGGTATGATCTTTTCAACGCCACCAAGTTTGCGCGATTCTGAGTTTGTATGAATTATTTATGCTCTTTGGAAGTTGGGCTTTTGATATAAGGAAAGTCCAAATCTGGATTTTTAAGGGGTAGTTAGGTTTTTTCCTTGCCTTATTAATTTATTTCATTTTTGGTAATTAAGTTAGGGGTCTAAGTTGAACTAGATCAGTTTACACTTTTACCAAAAGAGTTAGTTTTGAGAGAAGAGAAGAAAAGAGGAGAAAGGAGAAGGGTGTTCAAGATTCGCAAAGATCATCGAAGTAACATGTTGATTTCGTCAGGGGTGATCCCGAGAAAGGTATTTTATCCTAAAAAATGGATTTTGAGTGTTCTTGAATGTTGTTCTTGAATTGCTTTCATTCTTGAACATGAGCTCAAGGTTATGATTTTCTTGAGGTAGAAAGAGTTGTTTATTGGGTTCATTGGGTTAGATCCTTGTGTATATGATCTGGGTACATGAAATATAAGTGAATTTGAGAAAATAAATCGAATTAGAATAATTTGAGGTAAGAAAACGAGAGGGAAATTCGTCAGGCGTCACCTGGGGAAAGAAGGAAGGGCGCCCCATCTGTGCTACAGGTTCTGGGATGGCGCACATGTGGTGTGACCAAATGGGGCTTCTGAACTTTTGGGTGGACGCCTGAATCGGCGTTTCCATCCAGTTTTCATAATTCAGTTTGTGTAAGACTTTCTAAAGTGTTTTAACATTTCTTAATGATTCTAACTACACTAAATGACTTCTAAGTATAGAAATCATCAAGAAACATGAATTACAACCTTGGATCCATAACTTAAAAATTCATGGAAAGTTAAGAGCCAAGTCTAGAAAGTTCTTAGAGTCTGTTCAAGATGTATTTTACAAATGCTTTTAAATTTGTTTTAAGACCTAAATATCAAGTTGAGTAAAGAGTAAAGATAAGGTGAAGAAGTTCGTTAGAAGTTTCATAGATCTTTTACAAACGTTTTAACTTCGTTCTACGATTTAAGTTTGAGTTCAGTTAAGAGTAAAGTGAAGTCTTTTCACCAAGGAAATATATGGAGACTTAAGTATTCTCAAAGAAGTATAAAATGCTTTCACATTTAAATTGAATGGAAACTAAGAGTTCCAAAGAGCCTTCGAGCTAGTTTTTAGAAAAGAGTAATGACTTTCCAAATTAAGCAAGCTGGGAAACAGAGATTTCCAAGATAAAGTTTAAGCTATGTTTTGAGCACTAATCTCTAACCAGAGAAATAAATATGTTTTAAAAACTTAAGAGCTAATAATTATATCTTAGGGAGAACTCCCATCCCCTATAAAACATGTAGCCACCATGGGTAGAAAAGGGTCATAATTTTTGGATGATTCCTTTAGTGTTTTTTAGCATAGAGTAGTGGATCCACTTATTAGTATAGGTTCTATACGAATGACAAGGTATAGGATTTCCCTCGCAGCGTGAGGCAAAATATTGTATCATCACTTTAGCTCTTAAGTGATGATTTTTGGTTAGAGAAACTCCCACAAAAGTTAAATATGTATTTTATATACACATTTATTTGTATTTTTACATACATCTCAAAGTTATATTGTATCTTTGCATACATACAGAGTTGACAACATGTTCTAATCAACTTTTCCTAATATTGCACTTAATTTAAATTACTGTATATTGAAATGAGTTTAGCCTTGTCGAGTTGAGTTGAGCAAGGTAAGTTCTTCAGATTTGCCTTTCGATCCTATGGTAGTATTGCTTAGCATTCAGACTCACGTACTCGTAAATTCATTGTAATGATTCAAGTTGGACTGCATCGTATTATGATGCAGACGCAGGTAACGAGGATCAGCATCCAGTTGAGCACTCCAGAGTTAGTTGGTGAGCCTCCTCACATTTCTTGAGGACTGTTTTTACTTGCTTTCTAGTTTAGTCATTAGGATGTTGTCGGGTTTGTCCCAACATCCATATCAGTTTTAGAGGCTTCATAGATGGATATTCAAATGTTAGTTCTTTGAGTCATTTCAGTATTATCTCTTCGTGTTAAGACTTGGGTTGCCAGATATGGCGATATTTGAATTTTTCAATTTTCAACACATTCTCAGTTATTACATTCTCTCAGTTCAATTAAGTATATTGATTATTGTCTTCTGTTGAGTTAAGCAAGTCAGGACAAGTGTGAGACCCCCAAAATGAGTTAGGGTGTATAGAGCCTCACATGTTCCTATAATCTTGTTAACATTTTAATTAAGTGTTTTAAAGTATGCATAATTGATTTGAAGTCATTTGGAAGTCAAACGTCCAAAATGTCCAAGACGTTCGAAAGTTATCCCTTGAGACGTGTATTTGTGACTTGAGTGTGCCTAGCATGTTTGGATGTGTTACGAGTGTTTGTTTTGGGGGAAACTGATGTGGAAGGTCCTTGAAAATTTAAAGTGTATATTTACGTGGAAACATCCGGGTACGACTCCCCAAGGGCCCCGCAAAAAGCAATCAAGGTGGACCCCAAAGTCTGCCTAGACACTACCTTGGCAGTGTCTACCAACGACCCTCAATCGACAGCCAGCAGGATCACCTATGCCCCATCAATGGTGAGACATCGATTTTCACTTATCCTGGTGAAGTCTCAGCAAAATGACAGCCTCAGACCAAAACGACGGTTGCCACCAACGACCCATCGATGGGACTAAGGAGCGTCGTTTGGTAGCCGTCAATGCAGGCTGCAACAACTGCCATGCACGCTCTTTCAATTATGGGGTGAATGGAAAATTCAACCTATGTCCTATCCTGACCCTAGGTGGTTTATTTGGTTATTTTTGGGTGTATTAAGTTGGTTAAAAACGTGACAACCCCATTCCCAATCCATTATTCAAAATTACTCTTCCCTCTCCCTATAAGAATTGATCTAGATTCTTCTAGCCAATAGATTGATAGTGTAAATTACATGATTTAGTTTAGGTTGTTATTTCTTTAGCTACTGCCCTACATGATTGTTGATGAATTATGATTAATGATCAAGGCAAGGGAAATTGGTGTGTGATTGTAACACTCCAAAAGTCCAAGACGTGTCCTATAGCCTAACACGAGTGTCTACGGGTGAGGGAACTGTTTTAAGACCTTATATAATGTATATAAGTCATTTAGGAAGCCTAAGAATCAAAATGACAAGAAACGTCCAAGACATCCGGAAGCGAGTCTAATTGAACTAGTGAAACGTCCTTAGGTTTCGGAAAGGTTTAGGAAAGGTGTATGTGGTATAAGTCTTTTAAAATCACTTTAAATAGGTAAAACCACGTATATAGAGTAAAAACGTCCAGGTCTGACCCCCCAAGGGTCGCCATAGGGGTCCACGAAAGGACCCCAAACTTGGCTTGGCAAGCTACCAAGGCAGCAACCAAATTACACATAGGTGAAACAAGTCCGCGTCGCAGACTTGGGTGGATTTTGGTCAAATATCAAGTTTGCGTCGTGGGACAGTCGCAGAATCTACTGTCTCGAAAATGAATTTAGAAATTCATGCGGGAACAGCTCCGCGTCGCGGACTTGTTCCCCGACGAAAATCTGAAATTTGGATTTGAAGTTTGATTTCATTAAAGGGTCAACTAATGTGAGGGGTCTTTTGGATATTTCATGGGGGGTCTATATATTTATTTCGAATCAGTTTTGTCTCACATTTACTCACTCAAATCAAATACACAAATAAAAACTCAAAAGCTCTCACCTTTCTCTAGTTTCTCTCTCTATTCATCCTCCATTGAAGGAAGAAGAAAGCTTGAAGAAGAAGACCGATTTCTCTAGGATTTCACTTCAATTTAGTGAATTAATCTTCATTAAGGTTTGGGTTCTTCACTCTTGGGTTTCCTTTCCCCAAGATGTCTTATCAAAGTTGGTTTCTAAAACACCCAATTCCAAGGGGTTTTCTATTCTAATGGGTTTTCTTCTAAACTTCAAATTGATGATAAATTGTGATTGCCTATGACTAATTAAGTGTAGATTGTTGGTTAATTGATGTTAAGATGCAATTTCATGTTGAGCATGTTCCTTTTCCCCAATTCCCCAAATCTTGAATCTTGGTTATAAATTGATGGGAATCGAATTATGAATTGATTATTAGAATTGTTTTATCTATTCTAATTCATCTATGGATTGACTAGGGTAATGTATTGTTGGTATTGGATCTATTTCTTGAAGAATTCATGAAGAACCCTATTCCCCTAACCTTAGGTTATGAATTGAAGTTAATTTGGATAGTGATGATGCAGTTGACCTAGCTATTGTGTTAATTACTATTGTGTGATGGTATTACACCCATTGTTGGGTTGAATTGGATGGTTGATGGTAAGACCATGGATGATAGCTTGTGAAGAAGATTGGGGTAAGTCTTTATGATCCTAAATTTTGCTTCAATTACGATTACTTGTGCTTAGTGATGAAGTTACATTGAAGTATACCTTATGATGAGATTGATAGGGTTGGTATGATGTTGAATTGAAATGTATTGACTATGGTTTGAAAGTTTGTTGCTAAGATATAAATGTTATAAGGATGGTGATAACATGCCAATGTGTCTTATTATGATATGACTGTGAAAAGATGCTAACCTCATATGTATGAATTGTAAAGAAAGGACAATACTCATGCAATTTTTATTGAGCTATATTGATGATGATTATATAAGGGATATACCCTATGACCTAATTAAGTTGTGATTATTAATAAAGGTATTAAAGACATTTCAAAAGGGACTCTAGTTTAGCACCAAGTGAACTTGTAGATGAGGGGTGGCGCCTTCCCAAGGAGGAAAGGTAGGATTCACCAAAATCGTCACAGGGTGGAAAGCCTCATAGTCCAAAAAGGGCATAGAGTGATGTTTCCATGACAGCCCCCAAGATCCATAAACTATGTTGACACCATAGGAATACTAGCTAGTGGATCCACCTAGATGCTATGTTCATGTTTGGTACTACTTTGGCCGGTAGTACGCCTTCCATCGGTGTAAGGTTTAACAACACCGGATTCCACATTAAGGCAAGTAATTCAAGTAAAATGAAGTAATGATGTGAACTCTAACTAGGGTGACTTCAGAGGTTGTGTTAGTCTAGGTAAGGGTATGGTACTCTACCTAGGCATTGCACTAGTTGGCCTTGATAGAAGTCTTAGGAGGATGTTCTTATGTTATAATGATCTTATAAATGTAAATATTATGCTTAGGTTGACTTTACATGTTGATGATCCTTTAGGATGTTAGTTTCATTGATGAACACACTATTGGTCTATGTTGCTAAATATGATGATGACTACTATTGATGTTATGTTATGTTGAGTTGAGAATTACTTGTGATCATTTGTTTGGTTTACTTGATCGAGTAAGGTTATGGGTCTTTGCTTGGTCATAGCACTTGTAGGCTAAATGGTGGGTTATGAGCAAGGGTATTGCTTATATTATGATGTTATGAACTCTTATATGTGTTGACTTGACTATTACTAGTTAATGTTGGTCTTGTGTTGTACATGGATTTGACTTATGGATTATGTGATTATTGGCTTATGTGACTTCTTGATTGTGCATAAGTCTTTTCAAAGTAATTTAGCATGGTTTTGATCAAATGTCCTTTTTAGCATGATTTCATTTGTTTTATGTGCATATTGCCATACTTAGTACAAGTGTGTACTAACCCATGTTTGATGTTTACTACAAATGTTGGATCCGGCCGTTGATATTAGAGAAGGCTTTGAAGGCTACTTGGATTCTTATCTTCCAAGTTCGGTAGGTCCTCACTTTTCGAGGACGATGACATTATCTACCTATTGAATGTTGTTTAGTCTTAAATACACTTTATTCATTCTCTTTCATTTTGGTACTATAATTTCAAAGACTAGATGTGTCTATAATTGTTGATGTAAGGGCTATGCCCAAATTGTAATACGCTTGTCTAGATGGTTTAATATGAGACAATTTTATAGACTTCTTATGAGATTATGTTCCTATACTATGTATGTGAAATAAAAGTAGAAGACTATGTAATCTTCTTATACGAAGGGTCTATGTATACTCTATAAATATATATTGTGTGTAAGCGAGAGGTCTAAGTAAACCTCAATGCAGAAGTAATCAAAACGTTTTATATTTTCTGCATTTTTAACCTATGAATGTAATGATGTAAGCTAAGAGTCTAGTCTTAGTCCTTTCCGAGGACGACTACGCCGGTTACGTCTAGGGGGTACTCCCCGGATGTGACACTGATCTATGTTTCTCTACTTTCTAGTGAATAAGTGATGTAGTGTACTTGTTAGTAGCATAATCTTGTAGTGGCTCATGCATGATCTCGTTTATGTTAAATTTCATTTAGCTATGTCCTATACTTGAATTGTTCATGTAAAAGGAGTATTGATCAATGATGATGAACGGTTAAGGAATTGGTAAGATTGCCTACTTTCTTTACTTTTCTATAGTATTTTGGATAGAATTGGCCCTGCATGGCATTGTGTGGAATGGTCCTCTTATGGTGGCGGTGTTTACTTCTTGTCAATATCTATATGTGTTAATAATGGCATTGAAGGCAACTTGATGTTATTTGAGTTTGTGGTTATGATGATCACACTATGTGAAGCCTATGCCTAGTTTCCTATTCTAGCTATGATCTAGGTTGTATTGCTAATGTTATGAGCATGTGAATGGTTATGTTAGGGTTATGTATAGGTGCTGCCTTTTATGAAGTAATAATGATTGTTGACCCTTACCAATGTACCCCTATATGAATGTGTGAATAGCTAAGGTTAGAAGTCTTAAGTGTAATGAGAAGTTATCGTGTCTCCTGTTCTATTATGTGTTGTGTGGTCTATTCTTGGTTATGTGTTACGGTCCTAAGACGGTGGCTGCCTCAATGTGTTGTTGATAGGCATTATGTGATCATGTTGACCAATGTACACACACTCACACTTTATGCATGCTTACAAGTAGTATAGGTTCATAGTGTTAAACGAAAGGGTATTCTCATATGCACTAATGTCTACTACTATGCATGTAAAGTATATGTATCTATGAAGTATGTGATGTATTATTAACTAGGATTACTTGATAGGTGTACTAGTATGGAAAAGGTTATGGGACCTTGTCTATGCATTGCACATGTGTGCCTTGATAGGATAGCTCCTATGTTTGGTTTTCTATGTACATGAATATGAATGCATGGTTATGTTATGAATGTGCATAGTGTCTTAATGTATTTAAGATAAAAGGATTTCTGATAAATACATTTATGCATTAATGTATGAACATGTGTGGCCTTAATGTGTTATGTGAAAGGATTGCTCACATATATGTAAACACACACATGTATAACAATCTAGTCAATGGAGGTTCCTTGAAAGGTGTTCTCAATAGTACCCTAAACTAGATAGGTGCTTGAATATGCTATGTCCATGTGAAAGGGTTTCTCACATGACTTAGGTTGATGAACTCTCATCTATGACCTATGAGCTAAGAATATTAGGAGTTAACTCTCCTAAGCCTACTTTTTATAAAGTAAAGATAATAATGACTTTTCAATAAAGGGAACTTAGATTAGCACCGAGTGAACTTGAAGATGAGGGGTGTCCCTTCCCATTGTAGGGAGGTAGGTCACCATAAACCTCACGAGGTAGTTAGCCTCTTAGCCAAATGGCATACAATGATATTTACATAAGTGGATAACTATAATGCCTCAATAGGTATAAAGAGGGTTTCCACATATACCTCCATGTTCCATAAACTATGCTTGCCACATAGGATCTAGCAAGTTATAAAACTTAGTATGCTAGCATGTGTTAATGTTTTACTTTTGCTAAGTGGAGCACCTTCCATTGGTGTAAGGCTCTACAACACCAAATTCCATGTTTAGCACTCATAGTCTTAGTGTCTGTTAAGGCTACAGTTTCCCTAAAGTAAAATGGACAATGAAAGTAAATGACTAGGACTCTAGCTAGGATTACCTAAGGGAAGTTTCTTAGGGTAGGTGAGAGTAATGAACTTACATATACATTGCACAAGTAGCTCTTTAGGAGGTTCTAGTAAGGTGTTCTAAGGTGTATGACTATGTTTATGTTTTTATGCATGGCATTTTAGTATGTGTCTACTTGTTAATAAGATGTGCATGGTATGAGTCCTAATGGGTCTATATGATGAGGTCTCTTATTATGTGTATAATGTTGGTGTATGAAGTTAATTATGGTGCATGTGGTATTATGATAGATTTACTAAGTATGTGTGAGGTTATGGGGCTTCACATGTACATTGCACTAGTAGACTTAGACTAGGATTGTGAGTAAGGTTGTAACACCCCGTAAATTCCATGACCTATAATAGAGATTGATATGTTGAGTAATGATGGTGTAGACATAAATAAGTATAAATAACTTGTTTGAGAAGTATCAGAGCAATAGGATTAAAGAAAAGCCTTAACATCCGGAAACTAGCAAAATTTAACTAGTTGACGTCCCTATGTTTGGTGAAGGTTTCGGAGGTTCATATGGAGTACAAAACATGTTAGAATAGGTAGATTGTAGTATAGATGGACAAATTGTACAGTCACGACACGCCAAGGACCACTGGAAGGGTCCTTGGGGAGGACCCGAAGTTGGGCGAGTAAGCTGCCAAGGCAGATGTGCGCAGACAGATTCTGGTGGCTGCTGCGCCTCGCGCAGCCATCACAAGGGAATATGAAGTTGGCCTTGCGACGCGGGGCTGACACAGACCCTACTGCCTCAGCTCAAAATTCTAAAATAAATTGGGGAATTAGCCTCGCGACGCGCACCTACTTCCCTGATAACGTAAAAGTCATATTTTGGGTGCTTTGACTTCACAAATAAACCCATTTAAGTGAGGGGTCTTATGGGTAATTTAATGGGTGACTATATAATGTCTTGTTTTAGGTCAATTTATCACTCAAATCAAGTCCCAAAAGTTAAAAACTCAAAAATCTCTCTCCCCCAAATTCTCTATTCCTCAAAACCTCCATTGAAGACCATTAGAGCTCCAAGAAGAAGATCAAGCCTTCAAATTTTTCAACCCAATTTTGTGGCTTTCTCATCTATAAGGTATGGTTTATTTCACTCTTGAGAATACTTTCCCCAAGAGGTCCTTCAAAAGATGATTTCTAAATCCCCCAAAACAAGGGTTTTTCTCCTCACATGGGTCTTCTTTCGAAAATGAAATTGTATATCAATTGTGATTAATTATGATTAATTAATATTGTTTAAGTGTGAATTAATGGTTAGTTGATGAATTCCTATTATCTTTCCCTTGACCCATGTCTTTCCCCCAAATCCCTAATTTCTTGTATTGGTTAAGGTGAATTGATGACGGTGATGAACATGTCACTTGTCTACTTTGATTTTAGTTATGTTAATACTTCATGAATTACCCTATTTCATACGTTGATTGTGAGTTCTTGGGTATTGAAGTATGAAGTCCCAAGAAGGGCAATGAGGTATGATCTTGATTGTCCTTTGATCTCAATTATGCAAGGTGAAATCTACTTATGTAATAGTGATGATATAGCTAATTGTGTTGTAGTGATGTTGGTGATAAGAATCCCTCATCCCTAACCCTAGATTCATTAATTGGCTATTAAGTATGTAATTATGTTATGATATGATTGTTATGATATGATTGTTATATGATTGAATGTCATTTCTCATGATTATGATAATGTGTCTAACGTGAAAGGATAGTTCTCACTTGTGATCACCTATGATCTATTATGATAGGATGTTTACATAAGGGTCTAGAAGAGACTAATGTGAACTTGTATGATGTCATAAGATGATTACTAAAGGGAATAATTGCTTAGCACCGAACGGGCATGTAAATGAGATGGAGGTCTCACGTTAGTAAGTCCGGCCTCCCTCATGGGTTTCCTCACATTAGTAAGTCCGGATTCCCTAATTATGTGTTGTCTCATGAGATGGAAACCTCCACGTTAGTAAGTCAAGGTTTTTAGAAACAATCTCCTTGACCCTTAACTATGTGCCCACATAGGACTCTAGCTTAGTGGATCCACCTAGATAGCTACGTACGAATGGTTACACCCTAGGCAAGTGTTAACTCTCTCTTTTCGTTGTGGGAGTAGAACACCAGATTCCATGTAGCTCACATGGTCTCATGTCGGTTATTGCACTTCTTTCCCTAACATAAAAGTAAATGAATAAGTTAAGTGTGTGAACTCTTATTAGGGTTGTCTTGAAGGCTTCTACATAGAGTAAGGGAGGGTATGGGACTTCTCTTAGTCATTCCACATGTGGGTTCCTATAGGATAATTCTAGTAGTGTTATATTATGATTATGATTATGATTATGTTAATAAGTTACGACTAGAACTGATATATGAAGAATGCTATATATATGAGAGTATGTTGTAAATATAAAATGGTTTGCTTAATGTGATACTTAGCCTGGATAGGGTTATGGGGATTTATTCTTGGCATTGCACAAGTGTTGTTTGAGTTACTTGTATGTTGATATGATTATGATGTTTCTTATATGTGCATATTGAATTGTTGGTCATTGTGCATGGTTTTGACTAGATTGTGCTTTTTCTCATGCATTAACGATTTTTATGCATATGGACCATACTTAGTACATGTGTTTTGTGCTAACCCATATCGCTTCCCTTTTTCCCCAACATTATAGGTTTGGGCCGTTGAGGTATCATTGAGGCTAAATCAAGAAGACTTTGGCTTGACTCTCCAAGTTTGGGTATGCCCTCTAGTTCGAGGATGCTACCAAACACTCTATCTTAGTAGTACTTGTATTGTCTAATAGACATTTATTTCTTTCTTATTGTTGAAGATATTGATGTAAGCTTAATGTGGCAATTTGGATTTGTATAAGGGCTTTGCCCAGATTGTTTAACTTCGTTTAGACGGTTGGTATGATAAAAGTATTAGACTAAATTCCTATGCATTTTTAATTTGTCTATTGCGAGGAGCCTATGTATACTTCCTATGTAGAGGTCTATGTAAACCTCCTTGCTATATAAGCAAAAGTTTTAATTTTCCACGTTTTTGACTTATGATTGCTATGACGAATGCTAAGAGGCTTGTCTTAGTCCTCTTCGAGGACGACGACACCGGTAATGACTAGGGTGTACTTTGGGTCGTTACAAACTTGGTATGAGAGCATTACGTTAAATCTTCTTAGGATTGATGTCTCATTAAACCACGTCTATGTAGGGTCTTATTTATAATTATGAAGCGTGCCACACTTATGAATGAGAGACTGTGATGCTTAGGAACTTTCACTCTCTTGTTATTCCTTAATCGTTCCTAAGTGTATTAACTCTATCAAGTCCTTTCTTCTAATCCTTTTATTGTGCTTATAGACAATGAATACAAGGACTAGCAACGCTTGAAGGGCCGGAGAGGAGAATTTGAATGAGGCGGTTCCACCTTAAGCTCCTCAAAACCCTCAAGTTCCTATTGAAGAAAGGGCTATGTCTAATGTTGAGATAAGGTCGTCTATTCATATCTTGACTCAAGTGTTGTCTACCTAAGTTTCTTGGGATTCAAGGGTGCAAGTGAAACCCAATGCTAACACTGCCGCTTCAAGGATTAGGGATTTCACAAGGATAAATCCCCCTACTTTCTATGGTTCTAAGGTGGAGGAAGGCCCACAAGGATTCATTGATGAAGTGTTCAAAGTTCTTTATGCTATGGGTGTTTCTTCTCAAGAAAGAACGGAACTATCCGCCTACCAACCCAAAGTCGTGGCTCAAGTTTTGTATGAGCAATGAAGGATGAGAGGCCAGTCATAGAAGGTCGTATTACTTGGGGAGCTTTCCAAACGGATTTCCTTGATAGGTTCTTTCCCTTGGAACTAAGGGAGAGAAAAATGCAAGAATTCATCAACATTCATCAAGGGGGTATGAGCGTGAAAGAGTATAGTCTCAAATTCACTCAACTATCAAAGCATGCTCCTACTATGGTTGCGGATTCTAGGGCCAAGATAAACAAATTTGTGATGGGGATATCCGATCTTGTGGTTAATGAATGTAGGTCGGCTATGTTGATTCCTACCATAGAAATCTCTCATCTAAGAGTTCATTCCGAACAAATTGAGGAGCAAAAGCTTAAGCAAATTGGTAGGGAGTTGAAGAAGGTAGGAACCGAAGATGGGAATTCTTCTAAGATGAGATTTGATGTTCAAGACAAACCAAGGTTCAAAAAGAGGTTTTACAATCAAGGATATTCTAATGCTCCAAGGGTCAACAAGACTAAGGTGCCTACTCCCAAGCCCCAAGAGGGTAAAGGTAGAAGATCTAATGTTGAGAAGCCTCTTTGTGCGAAATGTGATAAGAGACATGATGGTAAGTGCCTAGTTGGCATGGGTAATTGCTATGGTTGTGGAAAGAGTGGTCACATGAAAAGATCTATCCCTATGATGAAGTCTCAAGGAAGGTAAAATGCTCAATCTCAAGCGAGTGCCCCAAACCCGGATGCTCCTAAGAAGAATTGCTTTTTGCTCTCCAATCCCGAAGTGATCAAGAGATCTAACCGGACGTGGTCACCGGTATGTTTAAATTATTATCCTTTGATGTATATGCTTTGTCGGATCTGGGAGCTACATTGTCATTTGTGACCCTTCTTGTAGACATGAAGTTTGATATACTACCCGACATATTAGACGAACCATTTTCGGTTTCTACCCCGGTGGGTGATTCCGTGGTGGTTAATAGAGTCTATAGAGGTTGTCCAACTTCCTTGCCCAATAGAGTTACATTAGTTGACTTTATAGAACTTGATATGCTTGATTTTGATGTCATATTGGGAATGGATTGGTTTCATGCTTGCTTTGCCTCTATTGATTGTAGGACGATAGTAGTCAACTTTCAATTTCCAAATGAACCCATATTTGAGTGGCAGGGAGGGAACACAAATCCTAGGGGAAAGATCATCTCATGTATAAAAGCTTCCAAATTGATTGCAAGGGGTTTTCTCTACCACATAATGAGAGTTAGGGATCTGGAATTTGAAGTCCCTCCCATAGAGTAGGTACCCGTAGTGAGGGAATTTCCAGAGGTCTTTCCCGATGATCTTCTCGGAATTCCTCCCGAATGGGAGATTGAATTCGGCATAGACTTATTGTCGGATACACAACTATTTCAATCCCTCCTTATTGGATGGCCCCGTCAGAGTTGAAAGAACTAAAGGCTCAAATCAAAGATTTGCTAGATAAGGGTTTTATTCAACCAAGCATATCTCCATGGGGTGCCCCCGTATTGTTTGTCAAAAAGAAAGATGGGTCCTTAGAATGTTTATAGATTATCGTCAATTGAACAAAGTCACTATAAAGAATAAATAATCGCTCCCTAGGATTGATGACTTATTTGATCAACTCCAAGGAGTGAGTTACTTTTCAAAGATTGAATTGAGGTCGGGTTATCATCAACTTAGAGTGAGGAGGTTGATATTCCAAAAACGGCATTCCAAAAAAGATATGGTCACTTTGAATTCCTAGTAATGTCATTCGGTCTAACAAATGCCCCGGCGGTATTCATGGATCTTATGAATCGAGATTTTAGAAAGTATATTGATTTGTTTGTGGTTGTCTTCATTGATGACATTTTGATGTACTCTAGGAGTCAAAATGATCATATGAGACATTTGAGGATAGTTTTGCAAGTTCTCAAGGATAACCAACTTTTTGCTAAATTTAGAAAGTGTGAGTTTTGGTTGAGGTCGATTGCATTTCTTGGGCACATTGTCTCTAGTGAAGGGGTAGAGGTTGATCCATTGAAGATGGAAAAATTTGGCCAAGACCTTTGAGTCCTACCGACATCCGAAGTTTTCTAGGGTTGGTTGGTTACAATAGGAGGGTTTTCGAGGATTTTCGTCTATCGCATCTCCATTAACGGTCTTAACCCAAAAAAAGTCCATATTCGAATGGTCGGAATCGTGTGAAAAGAGTTTCCAGTTATTGAAAGATAGACTCACCTTCGCTCCGGTATTGACCTTACCGGAGGGTACCGAAGGCCTTGTGATTTATTGTGATGCTTACCGAGTGGGTCTAGGATGTGTGCTCATGCAACATGGCAAAGTTATAGCGTATGCCTCTAGAAAACTCAAGCCACATGAGAATAATTATCCAACCCATGACTTTGAGCTTGCGGCCATTGTATTTTCTTTGAAAATTTGGAGACACTATCTTTATGGGTCTAGGATGTGTGATCATGCAACATGGCAAAGTTATAGCGTATGCCTCTAGACAGCTCAAGCCACATGAGAAGAATTATCCAACCCATGACTTTGAGCTTGCGGCCGTGGTATTTGCTTTGAAAATTTGGAGACACTATCTTTATGAGGTGCATGTAGATGTATTCACCGATCACAAAAGTCTCCAATATGTATTCACCCAAAAAGACTTGAATCTAAGTAAAAGGAGATGGTTAGAGCTTTAAAAGAATTATGACATTAGTGTTCTTTACCATCCCTGAAAAGCAAATGTTGTAGCGGATGATTTCAGTCGAGTGTCTATGGGTAGTGCGGCTCATGTTAATGATGACAAAAAGGAACTAGTCAAAGATATTCATAGATTGGCCCATTTGGGTGTTCGACTAGAAGAATCATCGAAGGGTGTTTTTATAATTCGTCATAACTCCGAGTCGTCTTTGGTGGTGGATGTGAAGTCTAAGCAACATCTTGATCCACTTTTGATGGAGTTGAAAGAGTTGGTCCTTAACAAGAATAATGAATCTTTTTCCCAAGGGAAGGATGGGGTACTTAGGTGCCAAGGGAGGTTATGTGTGCCGGATGTGGATGGTTTAAAAAAGAAAATCATGGATGAGGCTCATTGCTCCCAATACTCCATTCATCCGGGGGCCACCAAGATGTATCATGACTTGCGTGATATCTATTGGTGGAATGGAATGAAAAGATAGGTAGCTAAGTTTGTGTCGAGGTGCCCAAACTGACAACAAGTCAAGGCCAAGCATCAAGGCCCGGGTGGCCTATTCCAAGATATTGATATCCCCACTTGGAATTGGGAAGATGTAAACATGGACTTTTTAGTAGGCTTTCCTCGAACACGTCGACAACATGACTCCATTTGGGTCATATTGGATAGGTTGACCAAGTGAGCCCATTTCCTTCCCGTAAAGGTTTCTTACTCGGCGTAGGAGTATGATAAATTGTATGTTAGAGAGATTGTGACATTACATGGGCCCCGTTGTCGATCCTTTCGGATAAAGGTTCCCAATTCACTTCACATTTTTTTAGATCTTTCCAAAGTGGACTCGGTACGCAAATAAAGCTTAGCACCGCTTTCCACCCTCAAACAGATGGACAAGTGGATCTCACCATCCAAACTCTAGAAGATACGTTAAGGGCTTGTGTGATTGATTTCAAGGGCAATCGGGATGATCATCTACCCTTAATCGAATTCTCCTACAACAATAGCTACCATGCAAGTATCGATATGGCACCTTTTGAAAAGCTTTATGGTAGAAGATACCAGTCCCTGATTGGATGGTTTGAAGTGGGTGAGTTTGCTCTTCTTGGTCTCGAATTAGTGTATGAGGCCACCGAGAAGGTTTGACTCATAAGGTAGAGGTTGAAAATGGTTTTTAGTCGGAAAAAGTCTTATGCCGACAATAGAAAGAGGGACCTTGAATTCGAAGCGAGAGATTGGGTCTATTTGAAAATTTCACCCATGAAAGGGGTGATGAGATTTGGAAAGAAGGTGAAACTTAGTCACCGTTATGAGGGGCCGTATGAAATTTTGAAGAGGGTCGGGAGTGTTGCCTATGAGTTGAAATTGCCAAATGAGTTATCCATGATTCATCCGGTATTCCATGTTTCTATGCTTAAAATGTGTATAGGTGATCCGATTTCCATTCTCCCTCTAGAAGGCTTAGGGGTAAAAGAGGACCTTTCTTATGAAGAAGTCCCGGTTGAGATCTTGAATCGGCAAATTAAGAAATTGAGGAATAAGGAGGTTTCCTCCGTAAAAGTTCTATGGAGGAACCACCTTGTTGAGGGTGCAACATGGGAGGCCGAGGCTGACATGAAGACCCGCTATCCTCATCTTTTTCCCCTTACTCCTATCCAAGATTAAGGTTAGTAATTCCTTATATGACTATTATGAATAATGTTGAACTTATCATGTTTATCTAGTATGTGCATATTCTTGTAGAAATTCATGCCTAAATTGAGTTTTTGTGATATATCGCTCCCATGATTAACTTGCACTTAAATATGTAGTGAGCTATATTGTTTTCATGAGAAGTGTTTTGGGCATGTTTTGATGTTGTGTTGATAATAAATCAGTATGTAAACTCTTAATGTTCATCTTAAGCTCATAATTGAAATGGAGAAGGTAGTACCTCCTTATGTGATATGAAAAGGTGAGCTAGTGTTATGGTATGTGGTGGATTAAGTTCCTATTTTTTGATGCTATGTTTATATGTTGAAAGGAGTTGAAATTTCCTCCAATGATCTGTGACTCATTAAGATATTGGTTGTTGGTTGGCTGTTAGTCTTGAGTCTTCTTTCTTTTTCCCCATAGAAGGTTTAAGGAGTCATTCGGGGACGAATATTCCTAAGGGCGGGATATTGTAACACCCCGTAAATTCGATGACCTATACTAGATCCTTATATGTTTAGTAGTGATGGTTTTAGACCTAAATAAGTATAAATAACTTGTTTGAGAAGTATCGGAGCAATAGGATTAAAGAAAAGCCTTAACGTCTGGAAACTAGTGAAATTTAACTAGTTGATGTTCATATGTTTGGTGAAGGTTTCAGAGGGACATATGGAGTACAAAACTTGTAAAAAGACTTTGAATAGGTAGAGTTTAGTATATAGGGTCAAAAAGTAAAGTCAGGACACCCCAAGGACCACCGGAAGGGTCCTTGGGGAGGACCTGAAGTTGGGCGAGCAAGCTGCCAAGGCAGCTGCGCGCAGGCACATTCTGGTGGCTGCTGCGCGTTGCGCAGCCATCACGAGGGAATATGAAGTTCGCCTCGAAATGCAGTGCTGACACAGACCCTACTTCCTCTGCTCAAAATTCTAAAATAAATTGGGGCATTAGCCTTGCGACGGGAACCTACTTCCCAGATATCGTAAAAGTCATATTTTGGGTGTTTTGACTTCACAAATAAACTCATTTAAGTTAGGGGTCTGTTGGGTAATTTAATGGGTCATGTAATGTCTTAGGATCAGTTTTAGGTCAATTTTATCACTCAAATCAAGTCCCAAAAGTTAAAAACTCAACAATCTCTCTCTCCCCAATTCTCCCTTCCTCCAAACCTCCATCGAAGACCATTAGAGCTCCAAGAAGAAGATCAAGCCTTCAAGTTTTTCAAACCAATTTCGTGGTTTTCTCATCTATAAGGTATGGTTTATTTCACTCTTGGGAATCCTTTCCCCAAGAGGTCCTTCAAAAGATGATTTCTAAATCCTCCAAAACAAGGGTTTTTCTCTTCAACTTGGTCTTTTTTCTAAAACGAAATTGTTTATCAATTGTGATGAATTATGATGAATTAATGTTGTTTACGTTTGAATTAATGGTTAATTGATGAATTCCTATCATCTTTCCCTTGACCCATGCCTTTCCTCCAAATCACTAATTTCTTGAATTGGTTAAGGTGAATTGATGAGGGTGATGAACATGTCACTTATTTACTTTGATTTTAGTTATGTTAATACTTCATGAATTTCCCTATTTCATACGTTGATTGTGAGTTCTTTGTTATTGAAGTATGAAGTCCCAATAAGGGCAATGAGGTATGATATTGATTCTCCTTTGATCTCAATTATGCAAGGTAAAATCTTCTTATGTGATAGTGATGATATAGCTAATTGTGTTGTTGTGATGTTGGTGATAAGAATCCCTCATCCCTAACCCTAGATTCATAAATTGGCTATAAAGTATGTAATTATGTTATGATATGATTATTATATGATTGAATGTAGTTTCGCTTGATTATGATAATGTGTCTAACGTGAAAGGATAGTTCTCACTTGTGTTCACCTATGATCTATTATGATAGGATTATTACATAAGGGTCTAGAAGAGAATAAGATGATTACTAAAGGGAATAATTGCTTAGCACCGAAAGGGCATGTAAATGAGATGGAGGTCTCACGTTAGTAAGTCCGGACTCCCTCATGGGTTTCCTCACGTTAGTAAGTCCGGATTCCCTAATTATGTGTTGTCTTTTAAGATGGAAACCTCCACGTTAGTAAGTCAATTTTTCTAGAAACAATCTCCTTGAACCTTAACTATGTTCCCACATAGGACTCTATCTTAGTGGATCCACCTAGATAGCTACGTACAAATAGTTACACCTTAGGAAAGTATTAACCCTCTCTTTTCGGGTTTGGAGTAGAACACCAGTTTCCATGTAGCTCACATGGTCAGATGTCAGTTATTGCACTTCTTTCCCTAACATAAAAGTAAAAGTATGTGAACTCTTATTAGAATTGTCTTGAAGGCTTCTACATAGGGTAAGGGAGGGTATGTGACTTCTCTTACTCATTGCACATGTGGGGTCCTATAGGATGATTGTAGTAGTGTTCTTTTATGATTATGATTATGATTATGTTAATAAGCTATGACTAGTATTGATATATGAAGATTGTTATATATATGAGAATATGTTGTAAATATGAAATGGGTTGCTTAATAGGATACTTAGCCTTTGATAGGGTTATGGTGCTTTATTCTTGGCATTGCACAAAGTGTTGTTTGAGTTACTTGTATGTTGATATATTATGATGTTCCTTATATGTGTATATTGAATTGTTGGTCATTGTGCATGGTTTTGACTAGATTGTACCTTTTCTCATGCATTAACTATTTTTATGCATAGGGAGCATACTTAGTACATGTGTTTTGTGCTAACCCATATCTCTTCCCTTTTTCCCCAACATTGTAGGTTAGGGCCGTTGAGGTATCATTGAGGCTAAAGCAAGAAGGCTTGGACTTGACTCTCCAAGTTTTGGTATGCCCTCTAGTTTGAGGATGCTACCACACACTCTATCTTAGTAGTACTTGTATTGTCTATTAGACATTCATTTCTTTCTTATTGTTGAAGATATTGATGTAACACCTATGTGGTAATTATGGATTTGTATAAGGGCTTTGCCCGTATTGTTTCACTTCGTTTAGATGGTTGGTATGAGACAAAGTATTAGACTAAATTCCTATGCATTTTTAAGTTGTCTATTGCGAGGAGCATATGTATTCTTCCTATGTAGAGGTCTATGTAAACCTCCTTGCTATATAAGCAAAATTTTTAATTTTTCTGCGTTTTGACTTATGATTGCTATGACGAATGCTAAGAGGCTTGTCTTAGCCCTCTTCAAGGATGCCGATGCCTGTAACGACTAGGGTGTACTTTGGGTCGTTACAAATGTATTATGTTGTGTCTAATGTGAAGTATGTTCCTTGTTATATGGAATGGTCCTATGAAGGGATGTATTGGCTTATGTGGGTGGTATTTATGTGTACCTTGTGGCCTTAAGGTGATGCATTGCACCAAGTATCACTAGAAGGTTACTTGGGAAGTTTAGGAGATGAAGTTGAATGAACTCACTGTAAAGTGAATGTGCTCACTATAACTTAAGTCTGCTTACTGTAAAATTACTATTAATATGCCTTAAATTCAATGTGTTATTTTATATGAAGAATGACCATTGAATATGCCTATATGAAGTATGTGAATTGTATAAATGCTATTGTATCAAAGTTTTATGAAGTTTTCAAAAAAAAGGCATGATGCATGGTTTCAAAGTAAATTCTCCCTTTTAAATGCATGGTTGCCATACTTAGTGCATTCTTGTACTAACTCCATCTTTCTCTACCTTTTTACATAAAGTGTAGGTTATGGATGCTTAAAGGTTGTCTCTGTGGTGAGGAGCTTGTTATGTGCTTCCCAAGCTCAAGGAAAAAGGGATCCTTAAGTTCAAGGATTTGCTATGTCATTTTTTTAAGTAAAGTTTGTAATAGCTTAGTTAGTGAATTATGTTACAAGCGTCGTATCCCTATTGTACTCTAATGATGTTGAGTCTAAGATGGCTAAGAGACTTAGAGTCTTAAACTATGTATTATGATATTATATATATATATACATATATATATATATATATATATATATATATATATATATTGGAAGTGATGTTCTAGCATATGATGTACTATGAAAGTTTTAATTTTTCCGCTAAATTTACCTATGATAATGCGATGAATGATAAATATGGGCTTGTATAATACCTCTGAGAGGTCAAGTACATCATGTTACTTCTAGGGGGTGATCCACCGTCGTGATAAATATGGTATCAGAGCATGAGGTACATAAAAGTGGTTTTAGGTTCCAAAAAGTCTCGTACTGCCACGTCTAGTATAGTCTCGTTCATTGGTGGTGAGTCGCAACATATTGATGGGCGATAGGCTATAGGACGATAGAGTTTCCTTTTTTATCATTCTCATGTCGTGCCGTAGAACTTAACTCTATGAGATCTCTCTTATGTTTTCTTGTCCGGTGGTCTTTTAGATGTGATTGCTTGGATGAGATGGTATCCCTATGCTTCAGGGAGAAAAGGTGAGTTTTATGCTTATCTTGGTTTTATGGTTTGATGAGTATGTGTGAAGGTGAACTTTGGTTTATGTTGATATGATGCCCTTTGTAGCTATATATATATATGAGATCTATGTGAAATTGCATGTTATGTTGAGAAATGTATGTCATGATATGGTCAAAGCATGTTAGAAGTTGTTAAGGTTAAAATTAGTCTCTTTTTGGAATGGTGTGTTGTTGTATGGTTTTGTATGATGATAGTCTTATAATATGGTTAAACTTTAAATGCTTTAAGAAGTGTGTTAAATTGCCAAAAATGCATGTTGCCTATATATGTATGTTTAATAGTTCAACGTTGCCATAAATATATGTGTAATGGTTCCATGTTGCCCTTTTGTATATGAGTGATTCTTCATAGTTGCCTTGTTTGGATTGGAGTCTTTTGTGTAGGATTAATCATAGGAGTGAAAGGTAGTATTCTTACCTTGTAGGGTGATGATGTAGGTTGGATTGACCTAGAAGTTACCTTACTGTAATGTTCATAGAAAAGAAAGAGGCCTTATGGGTAAGTCTCCTCTATTATTTTCCCCTAATGTTGTATGACCTTGGTGTCTATGGTATTGTTGAAAACCTTATGTGGTTGGGTCATATGACCTAACTTGATGATTGGGGATCATTTGCCTAGATGATAAGGTTTAGAATGCCCTTTGGTGTTCCTATGTTGAGTTACTGTAATTCCTTCTAATGAGATAATCACTTTTATGTGATGAAAATGGAGGCTGATAAGTTAAGATCCTCTTGAGGTTGGGTTAAGTTGCTCTTAAATGGGTTTACCCTAAGTGGGGGATGGTGAGGTGAGTAGTAAGGTTGTAGATATTTCTATCTTGTCCTTCTATTCTTACTTGATCTTGAAACTAATTATTTCCTAGAAGCTTATTCGTGACAAGAGTCTTGCATTAAAGTATGAAATGCATGTTCTCCATATGTTAGGTATGTCTTGATTGACACTATGTTAATAATGTTTTGAAGATTCTAGATTGCATGAAAAGGGATTTTTTTATCAAATTATTGTTTTCTCATGCTGATTGGACATCTTGATATGTTGGTTGTGAATTTAACTTCATGAGCTAAGGCAAGAAGCATGTTTGAAGTCACTCTAAATGTGTAGTATCAAGCCTCATGATGAAAAATTAGAGTCTCCTTGAAATGAAAATGATGAGTATCTTAAAATTTATGTGACTTTTATGATTTGGAAATATGAATTAGGCTCACTCTTGTAAAGTGAAGGCATGTTTAGCCATTGTCCTTGTGTGTGCCTACAAATTGTGAGACTTTCCCAAATTGATGTTTGCTTATGAAAGCTAGTGTTATGCTAGGAATTGAAACTTTGTGAAATGTTGTTGTGATGTGTGTGGTGTGAATTACCATTTTGACTTCATTAGGAAGAAAGTATGAGCAGGCTTTGGTTAAAAAGTTGAGAAATTCTCATTTTTACAGTGAATTGACCTTTGTGCCTTGCTTGGGTAAGGACTCATGAGACATGTAAGTGTATTGAGGAGAAGAACATTCCTCCATGGACACAACTAAGCATAGTATGGTTGAGTATGACCTTCATGGCACTAAGTCTAATTAATAAAGATCCTTGTTGATTTACTTGACTCAAGTCTATGTGCATTGAAGTATGAGTGCCTAGTCTCTTTTTGGGTATGGTTGAATCTGCCTAAGTATGACTTAAATATGGTTGCATAATGAGATCTTAATGAAATGAAATGAAAATACCATGTTATTATTAGGATAAGGATGTTCCTCCAATGAACATGAGAAGTGCCTAAGTGTTTGATTCATTTTGAAGTGAGTGAATAAAGATTTTGCTTGCTTGTGCTGCATTGAGTGCTAAATGGTTTGAAGTTTGTGTTCCTTGTAAATTTGGTGCATTGACTTCTATGTGATAATGTTATGAATGTTATGAGTTTCTCTATAGGTCATTGAAGTCCTTGTTGTGATTAATGTGTTCCAAGTGTCATTCGAGGAAGAATGTTCCCAAGTGGGGGAAATTGTAAGACCCCAAAATATGTTAGGGTTTCTAGAGACTCACATGTGCCTATAAGCTTTTTAACATGTTAATTAAGTGTTTCAAAGTATTCATGATTTATTTGAAGTCATTTGGAAGTCAAACGTCCAAGACGTTTGAAAGTTAGCCCTTCAGACGTGCATGTGTGACTTGAGTGTGCGAGCATATTTGGATGTGTTGTAAGTGTTTGTTTTGGGTGAAACTGATGTGGAAGGTCCTTGACATGTTAAGGTGTATATTTACGTTGGAACTTCCGGGCAAGACTCCCCAAGGGCCCCGCAAAAGGCCCTCAAGGAGGACCCCAAAATCTGCCTAGACACTACCTTGGCAGTGCCTACCAACGACCCTCAATTGACGGCCAGTAGGTTCACCTATGCCCCATCAATGGTGAGGCGTCAATTGGCACATAGTCTGGAGAAGGATCAGCGAATTACAGCCTAAGACCCAAATGATGGTGTCCACCAATGGCCCGCCGATGGGCCTAAGGTGCGTCGTTTGGTGGCCGTCGATGTAGGTTGCAACAACTGCCATGCACACTGTTTCAATTATGGGGTGAATGGGAAATTCACCCCACGTCCTAAACTAAACCTATGTTGTTTATTTGGTTAATATTTGGATGTATTAAGTTGGTTAAAAACGTGACAACCCCATTCCCAATCCATGATTCAAAATTAGACTTCCCTCTCCCAAAATATCCTCTCTAGAAACCTCTATGGGAGATGAAGCTCAAGGTCATCTTGTAGATGGGATTTCCATGGGTTCTTCGCAAAGTTTTTGAGGTTCCTTCATCTAATAATTGTATGGTGATCCTTCATCTCTAGATAACCTTTCACCTAGAGAGTTCCTTTAAATGTTTTCAAAGATAATTCATGATCAAACTTCTTCTTCTTTGATCTAGCCATGGGTTCTTCTCAAGTTGATTTCAAAAGCATAATGTTAATGAATTGATTATTAAATACTGTTTTGAATGTGATTTTCAATCCAATTCCATGTTGAACCCATGATCTCTCTCAAACTTGATTTAGCCTATGTATGGGCTTTGTGATCTTGATCTTATGTAAATCAAATTGTGATTCAATTATGTTAAAATGCTTATATCTACTTCCTAGTATGTGTATTGATGGTTAATTGTTGATGAGTGATATATGTGGATCAAGGTTTGAAGGTTTGAATAAGACTAACCTAGAATGTAGTATCTTGTGATCTTGATGCTAGAATGATTACAACCTTGGATCCATAACATCAAAATTCAAGAAAACTTAAGAACCAAGATTAGAAAGTTCTTATAGTCTTTCAAGAAGTCTTTAACAAATGCTTTTAACTTTGTTTTAGGACTTAAATATCAAGGTTAGTAAAGATCAAGGATAAGGAGATAAAGTTCATTTAAAGTTTCATAAGTGTTTTACAAATGTTCTAACTTCGTTCTAAGACTTAAGTTTGAGTTCAGTTTAGAGTAAAGTGAAGTCTTTTCTTCAAAGAAGTATATGGGGATTAAATATTCCCAAATAAGTATAAAATCTTTTCACATTTAAATAGAATGGAAACCGATATTTCCAAAGAGCCTTCGGGCTAGTTTTCATAAAAGAGTAATAGCTTTCTAAATGAAGCAAGCAGGGAAACTATGATTTCCAAGATAGTCTTTTGAGCTATGTTTTGAGCAGTAATCTCAAATCATAGAAGTAAGTCTGTTTTAAAATCATAAGAGCTAATATAATGATATTTTTTGGAGTAGTATTGAGCACCGATATGGGAGAGAGTTCAAATAACTCCCAGCCCCCATAAACCATGTAGCCACCATGGCTAGAAAAGGGTCATACATTTTAGATGATTCCTTTAGTGCTTTTTAGCATAGACTAGTGGATCAACTAAGTAGTTCAGATTCTATACAAATGGCAAGGTATAGGACGGTCCTGGAAGCGTGAGGCAACACATCGTATCATCACTATAGCTCTTAAATGATGGTTTTCGATTAGAGAAACTCTCACATATGTTAAATGTATTTTATACACATAGTTGTTTGTATTTTTACATACATTTCAGAGTTATATTGTATCGTTGCATACATACATAGTTGACATAATGATTTAAACAACTTTTCCTTAAATTCCACTTATATTAAATTGTTATATATTGAAATCAGTTCAGTCTTGTAGAGTTGAGTTGAGCTAGGGAAGTTCTTCAGATTTTCCTTTCAAGCCTATTTTAGTATTGTTTAGGAATAAAACTCGCACACTCGTAATTCAACATACTGATGCCAGTTGGCCTGCATCGTATTGAGAATTCAGACTAATGTAACAAGGATCGCATCCAGTGCATCGTTGATCCAATTGAGCACTCCGGAGTTAGTTGGTGAGCCTCCTTGCATTTTTGGAGGACTCTTTTACTTGCTTTCTAAATTAGTCATTAGGATGTTATGGGGATTGTCCCAACATCCATCTCAGTTTTAGATGTTTCATAGATAGACAGTCAAATGTTAGTTCTTTGAGTCTTTTCAGTATTATCTCTTATTGTTAAGACTTGGGTTGCCAGATTTTGCCAAGTTTGAACGTTTCAGTTTTACAAATATTCTCAGTTATTACATTCTTTTAGTTCAGTTAAGTTTATTGATTATTGTCTTCCGCTGAGTGAAGTAACCCACGTGAAGGGTCTGCTCGGGGCCAGGAATGATTTTCGAGTGTCGGACACGCTCAAGGTGTAGGCTCGGGGCGTGACAAGGACCTAAATTAATTTTATCAAATTATTTGATATTTTTTTTTGATTTGTTTAATTGGTTTACAATATAATTTGAGTGGTGATGTTTATTCGAAGGTGATCGAAAATGGAGATGGAACATCGTCTAACTGTTTTCATCCCAATGATCGAAAATCTGCTTTCATTATTTCTCTTGCAGTTTCAGTTACTTGACTCGGCTTCTTTTAATGGATATTGAAAATAAATAGAATAGATAAAATTAAAAAAAAAAAAAACTTCACTACAAATTACTTGCAGATTTAATTTTTTTCAAAATATTATTTTTATTACTAACAGGTGAGAGATAAAGATATTTGAAGAGACTGATACAATATTGTTGAAGAAATTTTTCAATGGTTACTCATCCGAAAATCGATTGCAAAGAAAAATTGAGAGGACCCAAATTAATTTTATCAAAAAAAAATTTCCATTCCTAATACTTGATAGAGAAATATATTTGAAGAGTTGGTACAAGAGTGATGTAGAAAGGAAGTTTATCAATGGTTAATCATCCTGAAATTGATTGCTAGAAAAAATCAAGAGGACCTAAACTAATTTTATCTAATTATTTGATATTATTTTTTGATAAGTTTAATGGGTTTACAATTTAATTTGAATGGTGATGTTTATTCGAAGGTGACCGGAAATGAACATGAAATGTTGTCTAACTGTTTTCATCCCAATGTTTAAAAATCTGCTTTCGTTATTTTTCTTGCAATTTAAGTTACTTGACTAAGTTTTTTTAATGAATATTTTAAATAAATAGAATAGAAAAAATAAAAATGAAAAACGGAGATTCTTTAGTTTTCTTTGAAAAATTAAACTTGGGAAGAAGATGACTTGAAGAGGGTAGGGGTACTCTTTCTTTTTTTGATTAAGAATTCGTATTTTTAAAAATATTTTAATTTATTTTGAATGTGAAGTGTCAATTAAATAATAAAAAATTTAAGTTTTTTTTTTGGAAAAAGTAAAATAGAACAGTGTTTCATTAGTTTTGACCCGCCCAAAGGAAGTGAAAAAAAACCTATTTTGCCATATTAGCATTTTATGTTTAATAGGTACATTTTTTAACAGTTTAAGTGATGAATAGATAATAGTGCAAGTTAAGGTGTCTAAATGAAATATGCAGACAACTTTAAGGGGCCATGAATGACTTAAGCCAAGAAAATATTACTTCATGTATTTAGTAGGCATAATACAGAAGCGAACCTTAGCTTGACTTCAACGGACAACTATACCCTCCAATTTTGAGTGTGGACAAGTACTCTTAAATTTGTATAAATTTTAACAATTAGACACACTCTTTCTACATGGCACACACGTAAATATTTTGTGTCCTACGGGTGTCCTACATGTATTATGTCATTTCGGACATATATATATATATATATATATATATATATATGTGTGTGTGTGTGTGTGTGTGTGTGTGTGTGTGTGTTTCATTAGAAAAAGAACACACTTATGTTTCATAGATTATAGAATTATGATATATGACTTAACGAAAAATTCAAAAATTTGTTAACAGATTAAAAAAAAAAAAGAAATTACGCTTGAACATGAAAGCAATTATAACTTTTGAACTTGCATAATGGATTTCTTCAATTTATAATTGAGAAATATTATATACAGGAGCGGACCCACATTGGACATTTCGGGTGCTAGAGAATCCATTAATTTTGTATCGATCTATATATCATTATAGAAACAATTGAAAGAATGATATAGAATATAAACGTGAGCACCCAATACACATATAGTCATTTGGTTAAGTGGTACTTTGTGGGTGCTTATCGATGTGTTAAAGTGGTTAATATCCTCTACCCATGTATCCTTATATGATAGTGTAAATAGCCAAAGTTAGGAGTCTTGATTACATGGTATATATTGTCATGTCTCCTATGCTATTATGTGTTGTGTGATATGTGCTTGAAGTATAATGTGGTCTAATAGGGTGTCTGACTTGAGAAGTTATTTATAGCCATTATGTGATCATGTTGGTCAATGTACACACACTCTCACTTACATGCATATTACAAGTAGTATAAGGCATTGTGTCTAAATGAAAGGTAGTTCTCATATTCACTAGTGTCTACTACTATTCATATTAAGGTGAGGTTTATGAATGTACGATTTATATTCCCTTACTAGGATGACTTGATAGGTGTACTAGTATGGGCAAGGGTATGGGACCTTGTCTATGCATTGCACATGTGTATCTTGATAGGATAGCTCCTAGGTTTGGTTCTTATGCACATGAAGGATGAATGTATGAACATGTTATGAATATGATGTATATGATATGATGAGGTATGAATGTATAATGTCTTAGTAGGTTTATATGAAAGTATTGCTCATATAGTTATGCCTATAGACTTATGCATTGATATATGAACATGTGTGACATTATGTGTTATGTGAAAGGTTTGCTCACATCTATGAATACACTCACACATGGATGATCTAGTAATTTAGAGGGGCCTTGATAGGGGTGCCCAAGAATGCTATAAGACTAGATCGATGCTTGAATATGCTATAAGCATATGAGAAATGATTATTCTAAAGCTTATGTTTTATAAACAAATGTAATAAAGGATTTTCAATAAAGGGAACCTAACTTAGCACCGAGCGAACTTGACAATGGGAGGTGATGACTTGCCCATAAAAAGGGAAGATTCATCCTAGATGTTGCCCATGTGATGATAACTCCCATGTTTGAGGGATATGTCACGTTACGGGATTCCCATGAGGAGCGGCCCACTTTACCATATGGTATGAATAGGGATATCTACCTCTTAGTTCTTGAACTATGTTGCCACCATAGGATACTAGCTAGAGGATTCTACGTCAATAGCTATGTTTATGATGGTTCTACTTTGGCCGGTAGAACACCTTCCATCGGTGTAAGGATTTGATGACACCGGATTCCATGTTTAGCATCACATGGTCTATGTAGGTTGAGGTTATGGTTTCCCTAAAGGTAAAATGGACAATGGAAGTAATTGAATAGGATCCTAACTAGGAGGACTTAAGGTAAGTTACTTAGAATAGATGGAAGTAATGAACCCATCTAGACATTGCACAAGTGACTCCTTAGGAAGTCTTAGGAAGGTACCTTAATGCATATGATTATGTATGTGTCCTTTATGTATGATATTATAGTATTTTTCTATTTATCATGAAGATGTGCATGATATGATTCTTTATATATGATGTTAATCTTGTTGAAGTTGTCTCCTCTATACATGTTGATTTATGATTTGAATGTAAAGGCTTGTAATCTCATGATAGGTTTACTAAGCATGTGTGAGGTTATGGGGCCTTACATATGCATTGCACTAGTGGATCTAGATTGAGGACATGAGTTAGGTTTTACAAGGTTCAATGTGAAGTAAAATAAGTATACGTGCCTAGTGATTAGGAGTTCATTGTAATGTCCTCTTAGTCTCGGTTTAACTAGGTGATGCTGTAATGTACTTCTATGATGGCATGAGTTATCTTGTGTAGATGTTATGTACGATTTTCTCTTGTGGTCCTAAGATGATGCATTGCACCAAGTATCCCTGAAGGATTACTTAGGAGGCTAATGAATTGAAAGAAAGGGTAAATGTTAAGAAGGGTGACTTCACTGTAAAGTGATACCTATTTGTACTTAAATTCTATATGTGATTTTCTATGATGTTTGGCCTTTGATTATGTTGCTATGAAGTGTATGGATGCTTTAAATGCTATTGATAAAGGTTTTATTATGATTTACTCAAAATGGCATGAAGTATGATTTCAAAAGAAATGTCCCTTTTAAATGCATGTTTTTGCATGGTTGCCATACTTAGTACATTCTTGTACTAATTCCATACTTCTTTAATTTTTACACAAAGTGTAGGTATTGAAATGCTTAAAGGAGGTCTATGATCGAGGAGCTTGATAGGTGATTTCCCAAGCTCAAGGAAAGGAATCCTTAAGTTCAAGGATGTCCTAATGTGTACTTAATGTAAAGTCTTTAAATATTGTATAGCTTTGTATTATGTCTTAAGGGCTTTGTCCTTAATGTATTCTAAAGTTATTGAGTCTAAGATGGCAAAGAGACTTAGAGTTTAAATATGTATTATGACTTTTTTTTTATATATATATGATGTGATGTACTAGCATATGATGTGCTATGAAAAGTTTTAAATTTTCCGATAAATTTACTATGCCAATGCAATGAATGATATGAGAGGCTTGTATTGCATTTACGTCTATTCTTCGAATCTCACTCTAAGCATTCTTTTAAAACTAATTTTGATACCAGCTCTGCTATTGACCTTTATTTTTCTCTCCTTGTGTTGATTTTTTTTTTTTTGATAAAATAGATATTTTATATAATATAGTTAAGTGTCTACATTATCACTATTACTAATGATTACAAATAGGTTACCAAAACAGGCTAACAAATTACAAGTAATCCTAGTAATTAGTTTAGTAGTTGAGAAACCTGCTTTCTCTACGTGTACTATAGCTACGATTGAGCATGAAGGAGTTGATATAGTAGTATCATGTAACTTTTTCGTTATTCAAAATAATATTTATTATAGTTTTATTCTATTAATATTTTTTGCTATTGTATGATCATTTGATTGTCTATTTTATGACAAGTCAGAGACTTCTTTATCTAAATTTTGTAACGATAGTCGGTATTCAGGGGAGCACCCACGACGTTAAAATCCTGGATCCGCCACTGTTCATATTTATGTAAAAATAGATAATATGCAATCTTATATATACTCTTTTTAAGTTATAAAATTTATATAAATATGAAAACATGAATCCTTGGAACTGAGTATAGTAAATATTTTATGCAGAATGAATATACCTACTATATGTGCATATATTTGTTCAATATAACCAGAGAAAAGAAATTTGCAGAAACATATACAGCACAGTTTAAAACATGTACTCAAAAATAACAATTAATATGTAAAATTAGAATGAAATCATAAATTCATAACTGTTAAAAAAACATACGAGGATATGTAAAATTACAATGAAATAGAATGGAAAAAACTGAATCCACTAAATGCACAGTGTCCCTTTAAGAAAACAACTTCCCTCTAATACCCGATATTTAAAGAATTAGATCCTCTCAAGATGAAACAATTTTATTCACCAATGTATTTATACAAAAGCAACGGTGTCAATAAGCCACTAAATAGGATCAAAGTACACGAATATTTAATTATGAAGACGAAGAAGTAGTTCAAATTTTTGTTTTTTTAAAAAGAGAGGAAACTGCTTTATTTATAGACAACAAAGCGTACAGTGAACAAATGTTTATTCTGTCTCATCAAAAAGGTCACAACTCTTCTGAAAAGTCACAATCATTCGGAAATGTCACACCCTTTCATAAACGTAAAATCCTTTCGTAAAAGTCGCAACTCTTCATAAAAGTCACAACTTTTCATGAAAGTGACAATTTTTTATAAAAGTAACAATTTTTTCATAAATGTTGCAACTTTTCGTAAAAGTCACAACTTGTCATAGAAGTCGACATTTTTTATAAAAGTCACAACTTTTCATGAAATTGGAAGGCTAGTTTTGTAAATTAAATAAGCCACAAAATCAAAAGTTAAAATATAAAAATACACATCAAAAGTTTATTGATATTGTAAAACTTAAGCAAAATAAGACAAGAAATATAGAAGATAAAAGCAATAGAAATGGGGAGACAAGAGATGAGAGATTTTCTTATTCATCAAAGTATTCATAAAATCTTCAAGTGTATACAATATGAACCCTTATGCCTTTATTTCTAGTGTAGCATAGAGGCATACAAAAGGTTAGTCATAAACATGACATTAACATGAATATAATGGGGAGGTTATGAAAGTGAAACGTTACAAGAATAATGGTTATAAAGGTGGAGGTTATGGAGATTATGATCATCTTCATAATGAGGAAAATAGTGGAGATAAAGGGTGAGTAACTTCTTGGTGTAGTGGACATCCATATTATATTGTTTTATAACACTCCCCCTTGGATGTCCATAGATAATATGTTTCGTTAAAACCTTACTAGGGAAAAACCCTGTGGGGAAAATCCAAGTGAAGGAAAAAGAGTACATATATCTTTTAATACGCTTTGAATATTGCCTCGTTAAAAACCTTACCAGGAAAACCCAATTGGGACAAAACCATGGTTAAGAAAAAGAGTACAACGCGTATTTTTCTCCCCCCGATAAAAACTTCACTTGATATCTCAAAAACAATGCATTCCAATCTTTTATCACAACTTCCCAAATATTGATGTTGACAATCTTTAGTGAATAAGTTTACAAGATTATCACTTGAATAAATCTTTGAATGTCTATCTCACCATTTTGTTGAAGATCATGTGCGAAAGACTTTTTGTGAACTATACTTTGTTCGATCTCTTTTGATTATATCCTCCCTTCAGTTGAGTTATATATTATTGTCGTATATGGTAGCTGAAAAATCACATATTTTCTGAATATGATAGATCATAATTCCAACCAAACACACCCCAACTTACTTCATAGATCAGTATTATTTCTGCATGATTTGAAGAAGTGGTTACCAATGTTTGTTGAATGCCAAAATATTTGTAACAACCCTAAAAATGGATATGATAAGTAATGCTTAATGTGTCAAGAATGCCTACGATTAGACCAGGATTCACAAGGATTGATGTGCGTAGAACCAGACCTCGAAACCCTTGCTACAGCCAAGCCAACTAACTTGGGGAGTTAGTTGAGCTTGGAAAGGTTGGGTCCAACCATGTAGGGATCTCGAATACGAAGATTTACTCCAAGGAGTCTTTACCTGACATAAAAAAGGGAAATCTTAGGTTTGGAGGGTCTAGGGGTAAAATGATCTTTTTTCTGGCTAAGGGTAGTATCGTATTTACCCTAAATATATAATTAATTATTTAATTAATAAGGTGGAGGGGCAATTTGGGGAGAGAGGGCCGAAAATGGGCTCTTGAAGTGAAGTCTTGCTCCACCCGGGTTCGAACCTAGGTGGAAGCAATGAATTAAAGTGATTTTTATTTAAGTTATTAAATTAATGTAATTAATTAATAATTATTATTCATTAGCTAATTTAAAATAAAATAGAAATCAGATTTTTTATAATTAAACAAAACCTTATTGACTAAGTCCATAAACTAGACTCCTAAGCCTCATACAACTCCCACTCTCTCACGTTTATCTCTCAACTCTCACGCTCAATCTCTCTTCTTCTTTCTCACATATTCTCTCTGCCAAAATAAGATACAGGAACAGAAAATAAACCAAGTTCTTCACACTTGAAGAACTCACACGAAATCACAAGAAAACAAATGTTAATCGCACGTTAGGCTAAGGGAGGTTGTCCATCGAGTGGTGTTGACATTGAGGAGGCTTAGACGTGATCTTGGGTGGAGTTTTTGGGCAGCAAGTCAAGGGTTTAACGTTAAAAAGGTATGGGTTTTCTTCTCTCTTGGTCCCTTTCCCAAGAGACCCCTTAAGATTCAGATTATTCAGTCCAAAAACTAGGGTTGTTCCCCGTTGCATGTCCCTGTCACTAGCTCCCAATGATTCGTAGGTTGGGTATGATTGCTGGTAGATTTAGGTGTATGTTGTGTTTTCGTGATGAATATGTTTATGTTTGTGTATTTTAAATCGTATGAATGACAACCTATGTATTCCGAAACTATGTGCATGTGTGTGCAAAAACGTGGCAGTGACTATGAGTTCTCGGCTTGAGGCTCCAAAATTGATAATGTTATGGTTGTTATTTTACGTGCATAAAACTATGTAAATCGTGATGTTCATTAAAATGGAAGTGTGACTCATTTAGGTATCAATTTTTCGGCTAAACGAATCTATAAAAAATGCACCCCAAAACGTGTTAAATGATCTATGAATTTCCCTAAGAGTTCAAGTGAAAATGTTGGTGAAAATGAGCTGGAAAATGACCAAATTTCCAGCAAACTTACAAGTTTAGTTCAGGCTAAATGTAGATGAACAAATCTGGAAAATTAATTGAGTGAAAAATAAGGTGAGGTCACCAGGATTCGAACCCTTGACCTCACCCATATAATGCCTTAAAATCGCAAAAAAGGGAAATAGGGGTCAAGAGGAATCGATCTCGGGTGTGCTGGCTGAAAGGTAAAGTACAAAAAAATTAATAAAATAAAATGGGAGGTGTGGGAATCGAACCCACGACCTCCAGGCAGCGAGTGGGAGTAAAGGAAAAAGAAAAGAAAAGAAATGTGAGGCGTGGCAATCGAACCCACGACCTCAAGGCAGTGAAGGAGAGTAAAGGAGAAAGGGAAAATAAAAAGAAAATAAATGTGAGGTGTGGGAATCAAACCCACGACCTCAAGGCAGTGAAGGGAGTTAATAGAAAAATGAAGATAAAAGAATTGTGAGGCGTGGGAATCGAACCCACGACCTCTAGTCAGTAGCTGCAAAATAAAAGAAAAATAAAGAGAGGCTGTGGGGGTTTGATCCCACAACCTCATGGTCTATTCGAATTGGACAAGGAGAATTAAATGAAAAAAATAAAAGGGGCTGTGGGGGTTCGATCCCACAACCCCTCGGCCAAGTAAGAGGAGATTCCAAGGAGAAAAATAAAGAGGGAATGTTGATGTTGGGGCTCGATCTAGGGTCCCAGTGTCATATGGACCAAAAATAAAATAAATAAAAAATGTAAAGTGTTGTCCAAGGGATTTGAAACCGGGTTTCCTTGCCCAAATTTCGTGTTGATGCATAAGTCATACGTGAATTAAATGTTCAAGAATAAAGCCGCCTACTTAGATCAAAATCGAGATCTTGGCATACATACAAGATGCATAAGTCTTGTACTACATAATCTTAGGAAGATATGAATCACTTAAACGAACTATGAATGAAGCCTCATGGCTTGTATGTATAGACCCATAAGTCTAGCATACGTTTAAAAATAAGTGAACCTAAGATGTATGTAATGAAATGATGTAACCCTAGAAGGGTTAAGTACGAGGGTAAAATACAGTAAATGGCCAAGAGCATTGGCATACGATGAAATGATAATTATGTAATTAAATGATGAAACCCTAGAAGGGTTAAGTAAGAGTGTGAAACACACAAATGGCCAAGTGCATTGTTCATATGATGAAATGAACATTCACGTAAAAAGGGGTGAGTAATTATGAAGAGCAAATGTGGTAATGTTAATGAATGTGGTGACAACATGATATGAGGCTAATGTAAAAGATGAGAACAATCTCAAATGAGCCTAAGTAAATATTACCAAAACGTACTCACCTATGAGAGTGTAAAGTTAATGAAGAGACCAGTCTCTATGAACACTCTAATGAAAGTACTGATATTAACACACTTAATACTAATGATGAGATGAGAAATCATCTATTGAGCTATGATGTCCTCATACTAGAAGCCAGCTTCCATGACGTATGAGTTGAATGAAATGGAACTTTATACTGAGCACCGATAGACTAGCTATGAGCGGTGATGCCCTTTTTCGGGAAGAGCGGAGGTTCACGTAACTCTCATGAGATGAGATTGTCCGGCTTGCCGGGTATGGGTCTCCTTATATCTCCTAGTCTTTGAACCTATACTGCCAATATAGGGATCTGGCGGGGTTAAATTCCCATGTACGCTAGCATGTTTTGGGTCACTTTGACCATGATTCCACCTCTTTTCGGTATGGGGGAGACACTAGATTTTATGATGCTCACATGATCTATGTCGTTTAAAGTTAATGTTCCCAATGAATTAATGAGGCCAGCCTTAAATTATGCACATAATGAAATGAACGATACCAAAGGTGTTAGGATAGGATAATCAAGAGGTGAGCTAGACTCAAGTAATGACACTAGGTTATTCTTGATCATTGCACAGCAAACTCGATGAGAGTCGTAAACTACATCCTAGGTATAGCTGGTGTTTACACTAGCTTATGAATGAATGAAATGAAGTACGTATGAGTGAATAAAGCAGACTTTGTGTTTGTTAAAGAACGCTCCCTAGTTGAGGTCTCATATGTTGAGCCCTCATTTTGGGAAGTCTTAATGTCAAGTCCATGATTCCAAGGTCTCATGGCATATGAATGAATGATATCAATGATGTTATGTCCTATATACAATATGATATGTGCTATGTGTAAGATGTTATATGCTATATGCAATATGATATGTGCTATGTATAAGATGTTATGTGCTGTGTGCAATATGATAAGTATGATGATGCATGTTATTCTCATGGCATGACTTTTCTAATCCAAATTTGGAAAGCTCACTGACTTTCCTAATCCAAATTTGGAAAGCTCACTGACTTTTCTAATCCAAATTTGGAAAGCTCACTAACTTTCCTAATCCCAATTTGGCAAGTCCACTGACTTGACTTTCCATAATCATGTTGCTTAAAAAGAGCTATTCTTACTCATGCATGTCCTTGGTGTGTGCTTGCATATACCCATACTTAGTACAAGTGTGTACTAATCCCATACAACTCAATATTTTTAGGTGCAGGCACAGGTGGACGCTAGAGCTTACAGGTTGACATTACAGCTATCCGAACGTGGAGCTTTCATCCGGACTTGGTAGTCCCTCATGATTTTGACGATGTCTACCGTTATTATCTAGCTTAGATGTAGGCTTTAGCTAGTGGAGCATGTTCCACTAGTGTTTCTTTCACTTTCATTTCAGACTTTGTATTGGTGCTATTTTGGCAAAAATACGTTTAATGTAATTATGAACTGTTTCCTTCATTTGATTATCTCTATATTAGATGGTTGATTTGTGAACGCTTATGATGTTAAGTTTAAAATGTTTAGCATGAAATAAGAGAACAAAAAGTTCAAATATTTCGCTAAAATTAACCTAGATAAAGTAAGAATGACATATGTAGGCTTGTCTGCGACCTCTGAGAGGTCAACGACGCCGGTCTCATCTGGGGTCTAGATTCTGGTCATGACAATATTGTTGTACCTCCATATGTAAGCAAATAGCTCTTTTGCGATCGAGCTTTGTGTAGATCAAATAAATATTCTGCATCTACATAATCAAATCATTTTTGACTCATGAGAGATTGATCAATTTTATTGAAGCTCGCCTTTTCTTCTCAATGAAAATCACACATCTTCTAACATTTGAATAACCAGCAATCTGTAAGTGCACCAATTGCACCAATACATAACATTTTATATCATTTTCATGAGATTGAAAAGATTCTTTCTTTGTGTTAAGCAATCTCAAAATCATTAGGCCCTCAATGGAATTGCTGAACACCTTTTAAATCCTTCAAGGATTTTTGTACAACCTTCATCGTCTAGTTAGACGTAATAATCAATCATTTTGCGTATTCAAGTATTTCATCTATTACCAGACTGAAACAAGTCTTATTGCATCCACCACTAGAGAATATATCTCCATTTAATAATGTCAGGATTTTGCGAAAACTCTCTATGCCCCGAGGCACAAACTGTACTTCATATATTACGGTTATACTTTCGTATAATGATTCATTTGTACCCCATTGACATATATTTTGATCTATGAACTACAAGTTCAGAAACATCACTTTTCTATGTGAAATAAAATATACTTGAATAGTGCATTTTATTTGGCTAATCATTTATCTTCCCACATTATATGACAGATTCAAATTTAAAATCCTCGTAACCATTTATAGCATTAAGTGCTACTTCATATCAAATATACCGTCGACGGTCATTTTGATATCGATTCCAATATGACATAACTTATCGAGATCTCTTCATTTTTTATCATTTTCAGGTACCTGAACATTTGCCAATGTTTTATGAAATGTTATGTCATAATGCTCTTCAAAGCACTTGCCTCATTAGCAATGACCATTTTGATAATTTGCTCCTCTCCTTTATCAAAGAGTATTACATTTGGAATCGATTGGTCTATCACACTTCAGGCGTATCATAGACTCTGTCCTTTAAGGACTATTTATTAGAGCATTTGCAGCTTAATTAAAATATTGGGTCAGCAAATACATCTGGCAAATTACTTGTAACATTTTGGAAATGAATTATCTTTTGAACTTCAAGTTCACATTTTTTAACGAGTATCTAGATAATTCACCCCACACATAATTTTCAGCTGCTACACATATCTCCCCCTAATGTTAGGAAATCTAACATTCACCTTCAACCTCATTTGGGGATCCATCTTGGTGCGTGGAGAAATAAAATCATATGTGCGCACATCAAATTTTTATATGGAAATTATTTGGTTCCTGACCCTGAACCAATTGTATTGGGAGAACCTTGTTGGCTTGATGCATACATGTTAAATAAACTCATCTCATACCAAATTTTATTTGAGAGATTTGTTCTCATAATCAATGGTCTAGCTATAATTGGAGGCATACAATTTCCGCTAAACCAACCAACATTATCAATATGACTTTATAGTTTGGAACCGTGTCTTAATTTAGTAATTCGAGCAAACAACCTTACAAAAACCAATTTGTAAGTTGATACAAATGCACATGTGACCATACCATAGATGCATCTATTAAATCATAATAGTAAACGGTCCACATGGCAGGTGAACGGGCCCATATTCACCTTTTTATATGTTCCTAATAATTTTAGGGGATACAATCCCAACCTTAGCTGGTACAATGATCATTTTATCACGGGAACAAGCTACAAAAGAGAAATCCTGAAGAATCTTTTATTTCTTAAACATAAAACCACGCGAATTCTCAATTTCTTTTGCATCACATTTGAATCGAAATGGCCAACCGATTATGCCAACTGATATTTATTCAAGTAAACTTCTAGTCTACTTTTGCATGTATTCCACCACCATGCCCGTATTTGTATACAACAAACAACGGGAAAAAATGGATAATCTTATACGTAAATATTTATTACCCACTTTGATTGTAGTAATTTGAAGATATTAAATCTTCCTATAATTTATAGTCTCAATATAATATTTGTTTTTAATTCTTCCGAAACTTAAAAAGTTTCTTTTGAGACTTACTACAACCCCAATATTATGAATTATTTTATTCCTCCAAATAGTAACAATTAGCCCTTTCGGAACTATCAATAAATTTTGTGTACTACCACAATTTTTCACAATGTCATTCTTATGGTGACCATCTCCTTCAAGGAGAATTTTTTTTATTATTGTCATGATTAAAATTATTACATTCAAGACTTCTTTCTTGATAATCAATGACAAATTTATGTTGCCACACAATAACATTTATTTTGATCATGGTCACAACCTTTACATAAAAGATTTATTTCTTTCTTTTGTTCTACAATAGTTCATTTTAAAGTATACCACAATATTAGTGTAGTACTCAAAGTATATATATGACCAAAATGAATATTTATGTCAAAAGATTTTCTTTCAATCTCTCAAATCTCCCGTAGAGGTGAGATGTGACATTCATCCAACAATACATGAACATGTTCTTATCCATACGAACACAAGTCACATTTTCTTCAAGAAATGGACCATAACCATTTGTACATGTTCCATAAGTTTTTATTAGAAACTCATTGTCATGTTTTGATATTATGTAACTCACCTCAACATCACTTTAAGAGGTCAAATGTACCAAATGTACTACCACTTTGTATTCATTTATTTTGATGGAGGATTTACAAAACTTTTTAAATTGGGTTGCACCAACAACAATGTGCCCAACTTCTCATACCACTTTGATGGATAAAAATTACTTTTAATAATTACCTTCACATTTGAAGGACCATCTTAAGTACAATGTGTCCAATAACCTTTTATACAATTTTAATGGACAAAATTGCCTTTACATTTGAAGGAACATCTTAAGAACCCATAATGTTCTTCCTTTTAATTACCACAATGATGACCATTAACATTTTATCATACCCATATTCATATATTCAATCACTTGTCATTTTTCAGACATATTAATACACTGCTACCACATTCACATAAGAGAATTGAGCAAATTAATTGGGTAAATTTCATGACTTTTAGTCAAAAGTATAAACTTTATGTTAGTCATCATCATATCATCACTATAATGCATTAGGACTTTAACCCAATGTCTTACCCATATAAAGACACCTTTGGTCATAAATCAATGGGACTTGAACCCAACATCTTATTATCATGGTGGACCAAGACTTTAACTCAATGTCTTATCCACTTGGTGCGGTGAAACCTGAATTCACCGTCTTACCCTCAACAACACCTTAATAAATCAAATGAATTACCAAAATTTTTTTTATCAAAAATCATAAATATAATCTGAATTTGACTTGATATACAAGAAAAATGACCAAATCAATTAAATAAAACAACATGTTAGAATCATATAAATTCCCAAGTTAAAATAAATTCAAACATTTTAATAGTCTCTCTCAACATTTTTATGAAGATAATTATAATTTACTAACCATTTTAGAATAACTACAAAACAAGCTTTGTTAGTACAAATAATATATAGGATATGAAGTATACCATGCAACTGAAAAATTATGAAGTATACCTTGCATGAAGAATTACTAGGATAATTCATTAAAAAAATACCTACCATTGATTTTTGATGGAGGATGAGCAATTCGTGCTGATAACGTATTGTAAAACTAAAGCAAAATAAGACAAGAAATATAGAAGATAAAACAATAGAAATGGGGAGACAAGAGATGAGAGCTTTTCTTATTCATCAAAGTATTCATAAAATCTTAAAGTGTATACAATATGAACCCTTATGCTTCTATTTATAGTGTAGCATAGAGGCATACAAAAGTATAGTCATAAACATGACATTAACATCAATATAATGAAGAGGTTATGAAAGTGAAAGGTTACATGAATAATGGTTATAAAGGTGGATGTTATGGAGGTTATGATCATCTTCAAAATGAGGAAAATAGTAGAGATAATGGGTGAGTAACTTCTTGGTGTAATGTACATTCATATTATATTGTTTTATAACAATTGACTATTTTACTCTTCACCCAAAAAAGATTTCTACTAAACCGTATCATTTTCATCTTCCACTATTAATTGAGCTAGAATTATAACTCCATTTAAAACCTTTAAGTAAAAATATAAGTTTTCAACCTTTTCATATGCCTTGTAACCTTTATAAGCTGTAGAATATATTGTCAGTACACTATTACAGTTTTATCATTTTATATTCTTTGTCAATGCCTTTTTCATTAATTAAATGATTTTTTTCCAACAAAAAGTACATTGTTTTTTTTTTGTCTTCTCAATTCGGTGAGAGTCACATGTGAGTTGGTGTAACTCACCAAATTATACTTCTAGAGTGTGTTTGGTATGTCCAATTTTCTCATGTTTGGTTGGGACAAAAGTTTTGGAAAATATTTTCCAAATCAACTCATTTTCCTCAAAATTAAGAAAAATGACTTCCCTTCAAAAATTAAGGAAAACATTTTCCAAAACTCTCCTCTAATTTCAAATTACATTTTTTTTTTGGGAAAAACATCAATTTTAAAAAAATGTTTTCAATTTCAAAATTTTATTTTTTCATCCGATCCCTAACCCCCCCCCGCCACCCACCACCGGCCAACACCCCCGCCCCCCCAAACCCCACCCCCTCCCCAAAAAATTAATTTTGCTTTATTAAAATATTTTCAACTTCAAGTTTATATTTTTAAACTCCTATCCTCCCCCCCAGCCAGCCCCCCACCCACCCCAACCCCTCAAAGAATTATTTTTTTTTTTTAAAATACTATCAACTTTAAATTTTAATTATTTCACTCCTACCCCTCCCACCACCACCTCCCACCCCACCCCACCCCACCAACACCACCCCAAAAAAATAATTTTGTTTTTAAAAAATATTTTCAATTTCATAAATTATTTTTTACTCTAGTAAAAATAAAAGATGTCTCTTAAAAATATTTTCATTCATAAATCAAACACTAAAAATCATTACAACACGCGCATTAAAGTGGGGACAAGTTATCAACTTCTTAAATCCGACTCTGTGTTTTTAACTCTTACCTTTATTTAAAATTTATCAGCTTATTACTTATAGAATTGTGTTAACAATTCATATAATGATTGTCTTAGTTAAATGATATTTTCAACGTTGAATTAATAAATTTTTACTTAAAAGTAATACTTGAGCAAAAAAATTAAAAAAATCATTTATAAGAATATTTAGAAACAATTTGCATTTAAAATATGTAAGAAAAGTTTCTAAAAGTAAATAAATACATATAATTTTTATTTAGATTTTAGGTCTCTAATTAAAATTCCGCTTTAGGCCTCGACTTATGTTGAGTCATCCCTGCTTCAAACGGCCATATCTCTCAGCACTACCAAAAACGCACTTATTAGCCACGATAACATAAACTGTGGCTAAATCAATAAAAAAATATAATTTTCTCTACATATTAAGAACCGTCGCTAAAATATTGTGGCAAAATCGCAGTACAATCACCCTCCCTTTTTTCGTATTTCCCCCCATTAATTTCAATAAATTTAATTTTTACCAAAAAAAAACATAGCAGCAGCAACACGTCTCTCCATATCCCCAAAATATCATAAACGATTGCTTGGCATCACAAAGGAAACGATTGTTCATCCAAAAAACAATAGCAGCATAGAAAAATGATTGATTCACATCACAGTTCAGGTACACAGATTCTATAACCCTTTATTGTTAATTTTATCAATTTTTTTTCTGTTTGCTTCAATTTTCTCGAGTGTAATTTTTTCCTTCTTAAAGATTACGATATACTCTTTGAGATTTTTTACTTTCAAAACAACTTTCTCACTTTTTCAAGTCTCTATTTCATGCTTTTTGGCTAGTTAATTGTTATATATTTTCTCTTGATGGTGCCTGCAAATTGATGATAAAAAAAAAAAAAAGCTTATGACTTCAGATTTGGGCCGACATTGGGGGAATAAAGGAGGCAGTAAGGATAAACAAGGATACATTTTTAATCAATCATATTCGTGGAACTAAAAGCATCGTAAGTAATTCTTTTCCTCAATAAGGATCAATACATCAGTTTTGTAATTTTTATTGAGCAACCTACTATGGAACATCACAACTTTTAATCTATGTTTTTCCCACTTTGTTGAGGTGAGTGATGAGAAACATAATACTTTACGAATCAATATACATTAAGGATTTGTCATAATTTATCGAAAGACCTTCGGCTCAAGTAACATTATAGGTAATAAAGTCCCACTGCTATAATAGCTTAAATGCGTTGTCTCAAGATTCTACTAATGATGATGATGATGGTGATAGTGGTGGAGATGATGATCATGGTGAAAGAGTTGGAGATGATAATGACGACAAGGAGTATGATGATGAAATGCGAGATTAGTTTAATTCCCCTATTATGAAATTACAAAAATTACAACTAAGATTCTATGCTACTTGATTTGTTTTAATTAATTGTGTGTGTTTTGCATCTTTAGTTTATTTATCTACTTATTTGTTAGATATTTTGCATAATTTATTGTATGGATGGTTGGTTGTCTTGCTTGCTAGTGACATTGAATGAAAAATTACATTTTAATGAATTGCATAGTCTTGTGAATCATTAGAAAGAGTTTTGTTGGTATGTTTAGTTCGGGTGGGGAGACTTTAATTAAGTAACTTATATGATTTATATTTCTTTAAAGTTATCTCTACATGATAAGTTTCATATGAAGCAAAAACGCAAGAAGCCGACACAAGAACTGTTAGAGGATAAGTTTTATAGGTCTAACTCTTCTATGTATACTGTAACGGGACATGATTTTCCGGATAGATTTTTCTTAGAGGTTTCCATTAGTTTATTGCCTTGTATTCTCTCATACGTACATATCAAACTCAAAAAGATTTACACTTGAACTAGTCAACTAGCTTCTCTACTGTTCTTTTGTTTTCATTGGGTTTTTTTTAGTTTGTTCTGTTAGTGACTTATTTGTTTTCTCGTAACTACTTGCTAAAATCAATAATTTCTCTTAAATGATAATGTGGATATCAAAATTAAGTAAATACAAGCTTCTTATAATGGTTGTTAGTGTATGTCATTGTAATTTATGGAGCAGTATGTCACCTAGCTGGTGACTCCAATGTTTGATTGTTGCAGACAGAAAGTGCACAAAATACAAAGAATAGAACAAAACTTAAAGTCTGGCATGCCGGTGGTAACAAAAGTAATGCAAGGAGAGGTCATCAAACAGTAGATTTCTTTACGTTGAAGTTTATTTGAGAACTACACTTTTATATAAAATAAAATGTGTTTCTAGTTACTTATTTTTATCTATACTTGATTAATGATAGGAGCAATTGGGAAGGCCTATGTGCCGAAGTGAAGTTGTATTGTCAACTTTACTGGAAAAAAAATGGTAATTATGTGAATGCATAAGAGAAGATTTTAGCTGTAAGTTTCAAATATTCGTATATTTTTGTGACAGTCTTGGTATAGAAATGATCTGTATTGTTCTGTTTCAAATGTATTTCTTTTAAAAAACTTCTTAGACTTATGCAACTTTATCCTACAGATGATTCAAAAAGGGTTTTGGACTAAAGCTATTTGATAGTTGCATTATATATTTTATTAGATGTCAAACTTTATGGTATAGTAACATGTTACTTGAATCTTAGTAGTACCATGCAAGTATAGAATTATTTTTTTGCCTTCCAAGTATCTTTTTAGTACGCATCAATCCTTTTTATGTCTCATCCCACTTTTGAAATGTGTGACACCAACATCTGCTTGCTGCTAAACCTAAGATCACTATGTAGGTTCAATATATGACCCATTGACAACATTCCAATCCCTCCAATTTCCTTTGGTTTGTAGAATATAGTAGTAGGATAACCTGAAACATATCCAACAAATCATTGAATTTAAATGTTTATAAAAAGCTAGACACAAATAAGTCTAACTCCTATTTAGACATGCTAAACACAATAGTTTCCTGGAAAATCTGGCATATAGAATCATCCACACCCATTGTCATCCACCCCTTTATAAATTTCACCACTTAAATGTTTTATCAGTTTTAGTAAGTGCAAGATAGGAGATGCTTTAATTTTGCAATACATACTAATAAGTATATTAACAATTCATTAAAAGCAATATTGGTATGTCTCTATTATGTCTTCTATTTTATTTATACGATAAAATATCGGAGCATCTACCTGAAGATCAAGAACATGTTGCTACTTTAGGTGTTCCATTGAAGATATTGGCTCATCCCAATGACGTCATTGGAAAAGTGTATGGAGTTGAACATTCTGATTGTGTGCGTGGTATAGGTTGTAATGTTTGTCCTTCTGCTATTTTTGGGATGCCTAGACATTCAATTAGTCATGCAAATGTCTGTAGTTTCAGTAATACGTTCATCAACGTGTTGAAGATCTACAGAAACATGTAGAAACTTTGGAAGAGAAGCTGACTAGATATGAAGAGACCAAGGAAAAGCTTGAGAAAATCAAGAAACCGGCCTGCACAAAATGAGAATCACTTGAAAACTCTTCATAGGCTTTTACAAGCCAAATTTGGTAAAGAATTGCCTAGTTTCAACATACACACATGTTGTTGCTTCAACTTTCTTGCATTTTTATTACATTAGCAGTACTTTTGCTATCTTATTGATGAAACTCACATTTTGTTTTAATATGTATGATGAATAGATCATTAAAGTGATGTTTGTGCATTTATCATTGTCTTTGTACCAGTTCATTGTAGGAAATTTAATTGCATTTTTTTTTAAAAAAAAACTGCACACAGTTGCTACGGTTCAGCCGTGGCTAATCTTATCTGAAAAAAATGCACAATACCTACATTTTTATTAGCTACGATTTCTGCATGGCTAATTAGAAATTATAAACATAATTTATTTTTCAAGAAACTAACTTTACCTATGCAGAAAGCGTGGCTAAATTTTTGATCGACCGTGGCAAAATAAATGTTACCACGCATGTAAAAACTATGGAGAATTTACTCTCGACGCCCGTTATGGGCACACTACCAACCGTGGACAATTGACTGTGGCCAATTGACTGTGGCCAAAGTGTATTAGACACGGTTTCCATACCATTTAGCCACGATTTTAAGCGTGGCTATTGCGCGTGTATTTTGTAGTGCAGTCTATAATTAATCAGGTGTTCCATCAACTACGAAATGAAAGGTCTATTGAGTCTTCTTTCACGCCACCAAATTTGTTTTATTTGGTGTCCAGAGTAAAACTTTGTGACCATTTTACCAAAGATTATATGTGCTGAAAAGTTGAGGCTCTTGTAGCGGGAATCTGGCCGTTATAGCAGGGACACTACATTATACTACAAAGAAAATGGGTGAAATGAATTAAAATTAGGGATATTAAAATGTGTTGAAATAGAAATCGGGTTGATTCATGACCCGCCCAAATTTATTTTAGTCTCAAATGGGCTAAAACTTGGGTTGCGTCAAGACACACACAATTTGACTTGCTTAAATTCAAGAATATATTTTTATAACAAATATTAGAATTTCAACTGACAAAAATTGAAAAATAAGATAATGATACATAGATAAATCCATATAAAATTGATTATAATTCATACCTTCAATATGGGAGTAAACATTAAGCCAATAGATATAAAGAGTCTTAAAATGGATTGAAATTGGAGATTAAATAGAGCCACTAAATATTATTTTCAATGGATTAGTTTAACACCTCACAAGTTTGTTAGTTAGTCGAGTAGAAAAGGAAAAATACAGAAAAGTTATTGATACATGTTTTACAGGCCTACCTACAGATTGCACAAGGTCCTACGGTCTATAGAAGGGTAGTGATAGAAATGTTGTTGTTGTGGGTGTTTGTGTTTTTATTGTCGTTGTTGTTGGTGTTGTTTTTGATGGTTGTGTTGTTGTTTGTGTTGTTGTTGTTGTTGTCATTGTTGGTGGTGGTGTTGTGTTGTTGTTGTTGGTATTTGTGTTGTTGTTGTTACTATTTTTGGTGTTGTTGTTGTTGTTATTATTGTTTTTGGTGTTGTTATTGTTGATTGTTGTTTGTATTTTGGTGTTGTTATTGGTGTTGATGTTGTTGTGTTGTTGTTGGTTTGTTGTTGTTATTGCTATTGTAGTGTTTGTTGGTGTTGTTGGTGTTGTTGTTGCTGCTACTGTTGTTGTTGATGATGTTGTTGTTGTTGTTGTTATTGATGTTGCTGCTGCTATCTTTTCAACTTTCTATTGTCTTTATCAATTAGTTATAAATCAATTTGCTTAAAATCATTAACCAAAAGTTGTAATCTTAGTACTTTATTTTTATGTATTAATTGTATATTACACTAGTTATTAAACTAGAAGCTCAAAATAAATAATTTTAAAAAGTAAAAGACTATCAACCAAATTACTAGCTCGGATCTTATATCCAATTAAATCTCTTAACCCATCAGGCGCTCATATTTATACTTAAAACAAGCCCAAATCAAATAATTCGCATCAACCACCCATATTGTATACTTAAAATGATCCAAATCAACTAATTCAAGCCGAAAAATAAATTCAACATCACCCTGTGAAATACCAAAAATAGCCCCTCCATGTTTTAAAAAAATAGAGTTTCAGGATCCAGTGCAGCTGCGACCCTTTCTTCTCCTCTTCTAGCCTATTTTCAAAACGCAACAAGTTCTGATTAACTGTAGAGAGAGGGCAGATACTCCATTTCTATGATATTGTCTTCTCAAACACATGAACATACAATTCACCCCAACATTTGATTTCTTTTACCCATTTCAAAATCTTAAAATCAAAACCCTAATTCCTGCCTATCAATACTTGGTTAAACTTCATCCTCAAGATGTTTCGAAAGTCGCCGCTCTTACATCATAAAATTATTGTTCATTCGTTTCTCTTGCTTACTCTAGCAAACACCTTATGTCGTGTGGCTTGTTGACCCTGTTCACTGCCCTACAAAAGGTCAGTAATTTTCACATATAAGTTTTCGTAAAATGTTGGTTCTATTGTGTTTGTGTTTGAGTTAAGAATTAAAGAAACAGATAATTAAGTCATCTTTTATTAATATTTATTTTTGAAATTTAGATACAAAATACATCATTGTATTAATAGGATGCACCTAGTGGAAACATCTTTGAGATCTACCTTCCTATAGCTATCACAATTAGTGTGTTAAAATGATTGAAAGCATCGGCATGTACCTCCTTTTTTAAAAATACAATATAGAAACAATTTGATTCAATTGTATTGTTTAAGATAATCCTTGTGTAAAGAAGACTATTATTATTTTTTATTTAGTTAGAAATATTTTATAAAATATGTGTTTTATCGAATTAAAAACGTAAAGAAAATCATGATTTGTTGGCATCTATTGTAACTTCATTACATGATTGTTTATTGGTTTCCAGCTTCTTGCATATTATATATTACTAGTGTTAGAAAAATGTGTTGCACGTTTAATATTTGATACAAATTTTGTATTGCAAACTTTTAAGTGATGCATATATTATTGGACTATCTTTGTGCTATAAATAAAAAAAAATCATACAGAGAAAAAAGTAACAACTTGTAAGTTGAGGTTATAAAATCTTACGAGCTTGATGCTACCTTATTGACATATATTATACTTTTATTTTAAGATAAATATATATTTGAATATATATTAGTGTTTGCATATAAAAATAAAAAATAAAAAAGGGGGATGATTGTACAGTAATTATCGCCTAGCATAAAATGAAAAATACAATACCGCATATGAAAATTATTATATAGTCGTTAGTACAATCATGAAACCTAAAAGTATGAATAAATGAGGTACCATTTATTGTGTTTCATCAAGAACCTGAAACTTCATAAAATGTGGAAGAAGAGATTGTGAAGATTATAGTGTAAAAGAAAAACTATAACTCATTACGACAGAAAAATAAGCATTAATAAAAACAATGAAAATTGAAATACAAATGAGACGTTAGTGAAATGGAGGAAGAAACATGATAAATATTTATACTGATATGTATAGTGACTCTAAAATTATTCTTTCAATATTATTAAAACTAAGAAAGATTTGGATAATTATGTATTGAATTTTGGGCTTCTCATCTCAAGTAATGGACGGTTAAAAGCTTAGAGTAATATGGGTGACTATTAAAATATATAATAACCTAAAAGTAATCAAATGATGAGCTTATTAACTGTTTTTTTAATTTAGAAAAAGATAAATAAGATATTCAAACACCATCATCAAAGGTAGAATATGAGAAACTGCAATGACCCGGTGAGTCGTTTTTGGAAAGTTTCACGAATTGATCATTTTGCTCATCCTTTTATCGACCCCGAGTGTTTTATGATTGGGTGTAAAATATTGGTTTTCAACTTTGAGTCAAAGTTTAGATTCATGTAAGTTTGTGAGTATTGAAGGCTAAGTTGTTAGGAAAATAGTGTTTATGATCTTTTGGAGTTTCGTGTTTCGCAATGGAATCCAGTCGATTCCATCAATCCCAAAATATGAAATTTGATCAGTAAGAGTTTTTGGTTTGAGATTTTGAATCTTTTGAGGATGGAGGTCCTAAGTTGTGAAATTATGGAAACTTAATCTTTGGATTGACTTTGGCCAATATTCAGTACTCGAATGCTCTAATCAAAATTTTGAGCATTCCGTTTGATTCGGGGGACTATTTTAGGCCTAGGTGAGGTCTTGGTTGATTTTTTTGAGGTTCGAAACTTGTTTTCGCATTTTTAGGCGTGAGTTAGTTTCTTGTGAATGTCGGATCAAGGAGACCCCAGATTTGTGTTTTGACGGTTCTTGTCACAACCGGGGAGCACCCCCTAGAAGTAACATGGTGTAATTGACCTCTCGAAGGTCGTATACAAGCCCATAGTCATCATTCATCGCATTGTCATAGGTAAATATAGTAGAAAATTTAAAAATTTTCATAGCACATCATATGCTAGAAACATCACTTCATATATATATAAAATATAAGTCATAATACATATTTAGACTCTAAGTCTCTTTTGTCAACTTAGACTCAACATCATAGAATAGATTTGGGAAACGACCCTTTAACATCATAACCTAATATTTAAGCTATTACAATACATAAAATATAAACTTGACATAGGAAATCCTTGGAACATAAGGATTCCTTTCCTTGAGCTTGGGAAATACATATCAAGATCCTCATCATCTAAAGACATCCTTTAAGCGTCCATAACCTATACTTTGTGTAAAAAGTAAAAGAAGAATGGTGTTAGTACAAGAATGCACTAAGTATGGCAACCGTGCAAAAACAGGCATTTAAAAGGCACATTTTACTTGAAATCATGCATTATGCCTTTTTGTGAAATCTTCATAAAAACTTTGGTACAATAACATTATACAATTCACATACTTCATATATGCTATTCAATGGTCAAATATCATATAAAATCATGCAATGCATTTGAGGCACATTTGATGTCACATTAGAGTAAACTAATTTCCCTTTACAGTAAGCGTTTTCCTCTTTACAGTGAACTTCTTCTTTTAACTCATTAACCTACCAAGTAACCCTCTATTGGTACTTGGTGCAACGTATCACCTTAAGGTCACAAGGAAAACCATACATACAAATTACATAAGCCAACACATTCCATCATGGAAGTATAATTCATCATAGACACATTTAAGTTAAGACCACAAGGACATTACAGTAAGCTCTAGTCATTATGCACATATACCTATTTTACATCACATGGAACATTATAAAACCTTACTCACAATCCCAATCTAAGTCTACTAGCGCAATGTAAATGTGAATCCCCATAACCTCACACATACTTAATAAACCTATCATGAAACCAAAAGACTTAACATATCCTTCATATACCAAACACAATACTATACTCAACCACATACACTTCAATGTAGTACCTTAGTTACATAGTCATATTAGAACTCCATATCATGCATATCATCACATAATATAGACACTAACACAATGTCATGCAAGAGAATCATAAACATATGCACATACATTAGACCACCTTCCTAGGACTACCTTAGATAGCTACTTGTGCAATGTCTAGGTGGGTTCATTACTTCCACATATCCTAAGTACCTTCCCTTAGGATATCCTAGTTAGGGTCCTTTACTTTACTTTACTTCAATTGTTCATTTTACATTAGGGAAACTATAGCCTTAACCAACAACAATGGAAGGTGCTCTTACCTAGCCAAGGTAGAACATTACCAAATGCTAGCATAGTAAGTGAATTCACTAGCTAGATCCTATGTAGCAAGCATAGTTTATGGAACTAAGAGATATACATAACCCTCTACATGCTCATTATAATTGGAGTCTCATCTCATGAGAAACCATGAGTGAATCTTCCTCAAGGGAAAGTCAACACCTCATGTGGAACCATAGGTGAATGTTCCTCCAAGGGAAGTCAACACTCTATGAGAAGCCAATGGTGAATCTTCCTCCAATGGAATCCAACACCTCTCATTGTCAAGTTCACTCAGTGCTAAGCTAAGTTTCCTTTATTGAAAAGTCTTTATTACCTTATTTCATAAAACATAGGCTTAGGATATTGACTCTTCATATGCTTAGCTCATAGCATATTGAAGCACCTATATAGTTTAGGGTACACATAGTTTAGGGTACACATGAGAACACCTTTCAAATGCCCCTCTATTGACTAGAACGTCATTCATGTGTGTGTATACATATATGTGAGCAAACCTTTCACATAAAACATTATAGGCACACATATTCATACTTCATTTCATTCATGCATAAGTGTACAAGTGTAACTATATGAGAAATCCTTTCAGATAAACGCATTTAGACACTAGGTATAATCATACTTCATCATACCATATACTTCACATTATAGAATATAAGACATGTTCATAACATACTCATGCATTCATATTCATGTAGATAGAAAACCAAACCTAGGAACTATTCTATCAAGGCACACATGTACAATGCATAGACAAGGTCCCATACCCATGTCCATACTAGAACACCTATCAAGTCATCCTAGTTAAGAGATACATTCATACTTCATGGACATTTACTCTACATGCATAGTAGTAGACATTAGTGCATATGAAAATTATCCTTTCATTAGCTACCTTGAGTCTATCCTACTTATAGTCATGCATGAGATGTGTGTGTGTACATTGGACAACATGATCACGTAATGAAAACAATCCTAGCATTGAGGAAGCCAACTTACAAAGGTCACAATATACATTCAAGTCCCCCAAACCATAGACAACTCACATATAGAGTAATAGGAACTATAGACCACACATAACAACATTATAACATAGGAGACAAGACATCTTCATTACTTGAATGTAAGACTCCTAATCATGCTTAAGACCACACATTCATGTAGAGATTCATAGGTAGAGATCATACTACACAAGAGTATTCAAACATCAACATGTAGACCATACCCAGCCTAACATAGTCATTTACACGTAAAGGAAGTATCATCCATATAACCTAGATCATGAGCTAGCATTGAAGACTAGGTATAATACTTCACATTGTGTGATCATCATAACCATAATTTCAAGATACAATTGCCTTCAAGGCCATGAACAATACATATAAGGATTGACAATAAGGTAAACACCGCCACCATAAGTGGACATACCACATAATGCCATACAAGGTCAAGCATCTAGCAATTCTATAGAAGAGTAAAAAGAATAGGCCAACTTAAAGTTCCTCCAAGCTTTGATCATAATTTATCAAATCTCATAATTCAACATCAATAAATGTATAAAACAATAGCTAAAGGTACCATTACATAAACGAAATCTTACTTCAAACATCATGGTTTCAAGATCACATTAGGTACATGTAAGACCTCGAAAATGAGATAAGGTGTCTGGAGACTAACATGTTCGTCTTAATGTTATAAGGTCCTAAAATGCCTTATTATGTCATATAGAGTCAGTGTGCAAAGTTTGAAGTGATTTGGAAGTCGAACGTCAAGGGACGTCCAAGACGTTCGACGAATAGTCGCTTATGTGCCTCATGTGTGTATGCATGCCTAAGTTGTGTGAACTGAGTCAAATAAGTCTTGAAATGGTGTTAAATGATGTTTAATGTTATTGTATGAAGTTTCGTAAAGTTTGGAGGTCAAACGCCCAAGAACGTCCAAGACGTTCGAAAGATAGACCCTAAGACTTTCATCGTATGTCATGTTGGGGTCAAGGCTGTTTGGACGTCTTGTAGGTGTTTGTTTTGGATGAAACTTATGTGGTAGGTCTATAACATGTTAAGGTTTGTAATCGCGTTGGAAACGTCCGGGTACGACTTCTAAAGTGCCCCACAAGAGGCCCCAAAAGAAGGACCCCAAGGCTGCCTATACACTGCCTGGGCAGTGTCCTTGACAGACCCAATGACGGACCGTTGGGCGACCAACGGACCGTCAAGCAGGTATCGTCGAAGGATACTTGACTTGGGCAGGTCGTAAGCCAAGAATTGGCTAAGTCCCCTGCGACGGATGGCTGCCACGGCCCGTCATGGCCCTCGTCGCGGCTGCCTGCGAGTTGGCTGCCTGCGTGCTGCCACTTAAAGGGGTGAATGGTAAATTCACCCCACGTCCTAACCTGACTATAATAGGTTTAATTAAGTAATTTTAGGTGTATATAAGTCTTTAAAAACGTGATCAACCCATTCCCAAAACCCTCTCACATATTTTAAGCCTTTCCCTCTAAAAATGTTCTCTCTAAAACCACCATTGTTGGTGAAGCTCAAGAACAGATTCAAGCTGGGTTTTCCATGGATGAATCATGAAGTTTTAGAGGTTTTCTTATATACAAAGGTATGGTGATCCTTCATCTCTAAGTAACCTTTCACTTGGAGAGTTTTTCTCAATGTTTTCAAAGAAAGTTTATGATCAAAGTTCTTCTTCTCCAATCTAGCCATGGGTTCTTTCTCAAAACGTTTTTAATGATTAAATCATGATGAATTGAAGTTAATACAATGGTTTTAATGTGTTTTCACTCCAATTGCATGATGAACCCATGTTCCTTCCAAAATTTGGTTTAGCTCTTGCATGGGCTTTGTGATCTTGACTTGTTATCGATTGAATTACGATTCCCTTACGTTGAAGTGATTGTATATACTGTTAATTTCATGAATTTATGTTGAATTGATGTTGAATGATACATGAGGATCAATCTATGAAGATTTGATCATGTTTAGCCTAGTTTTCTATAGTCACTGTAACATTGGTTTTCTTGTGATCCAAAGTGAGTTTCGATTAAGTTGTGGTTCTTGTAGCTACTGTTTTAGGTTAATACCATGGTTGAATTATGGATATAAATCATGTGTGACAAAAGTAGAGAAGGCTTGGTTTGAATTAATCTAGGTTCTTCTTGTCTATGAAGTTGTAACTTGTGATCTCGACGTTAGGTTAGTCGCTATAAGAATTGATTATGGTTAATGTCTATAGCTGCTGCCTATAATGAAATATGAGGATGAATTATACGTAATTAATACAATATGGGTCAATTCGTGATAGATTGAATATGATTAATCTATGTAAACTTACTTTCCATGAACTCCCTATATGAAGCATGCTTATATCGACCTATATGGAAAATTGTAGTAGTGTCTCATCTAGATTATGATTTCATTAGCTACTGTCTTAGGGTGATATGATTCATGAAATATGACCTATAATCCATATGAATGAAATTGATTAGCGATCTATGTTCTTCTACTTTCCTAGTATGTGATATGTATGTTATGGTATAATCATGTAGTGACTTGTACATGGTTTCTTATATGTTTAAAGTACATTTAGCTACTGCCAAATATGTGTTTTATTGATGAATAAGGTATATTGATCAATGATGATCAAAGGGTGAGAATTGGGTAAGAATGCTTAATTCCTTTACTCTTCTACTTCTCTATTCTTTATAGTAATGTTGATGAAGCCTTGTATGGCATTGTGTGGTATGGTCCACTTATGGTGTCGGTGTTTACTTTATTGTCATTACATATGTGTTGACCATGGCCATGAAGGCAAATTGATGAACTTATGAACATGTGCTTAAAATGATACTATGAGAAGATTATGCCTACTATCCTATTCTAGTTGTGAATTAAGTTATGTGGCTATTGTATGGGCATGTGTATAATCATGTTAGGGTATTGTATAGGTGCTGCTATTGATGTGTTAGAGTGGTTAATGACCTCTACCCACGTATCCCTTATATGGAAGTGTAAATAGCTAAAGTTAGGAGTCTTGATTATAATGTATATATAGTCTTGTCTTCTATGCTATTATGTGTTGTGTGCTATGTGCTTGGAAGTGTAATGTGGTCCAATAGGGTGGCTGACTTAAGGAGTTATTGATAGCCATTATGTGATCATGTTGGTCAATGTACACACTCTCTCACTTACATACATATTACAAGTAGTATAAGTCATTGTGTCTAAATGAAAGGTAGTTCTCATATTCACTAGTGTCTACTACTATGCATATTAAGGTGATGTTTATGAATGTATGATTTGTATTCCCTTACTAGGATGACTTGATAGGTGTACTAGTAAGGACAAGGGTATGGGACCTTGTCTATGCATTGCACATGTATATCTTGATAGGATAGTTCCTAGGTTCGGTTCTTATGCATATGAAGGATGATTATATGAACATGTTATGAATATGATATGATGAAGTATGAATGTGAATAGTGTCTTAGTAGGTTTATATGAAAGGATTGCTCATATAGTTATGCCTAGATCATCCATGTGTGTGAGTGTATATATAGATGTGAGCAAACCTTTCACATAACACATAATGTCACACATGTTTATATATCATTGAGGGCCCAAGAATACTCCAAAACTAGATAGGTGCTTGAATATGCTATAAGCATATGAATGATGAATATCCTAAGACTATGTTTTATAAACAAATGTAATAAAGGCTTTTTAATAAAGGGAACTTAGCTTAGCACCGAGTGAACTTGACATTGAGAGGTGTTGACTTTCCTTGGAGGAATATTCACCATTTGTCCCTTATTGAGTGTTGACTTCCCTTAGAGGAATAATCACCTATGGACCTACATATGGTGTCGACTTCCCTTAGATGAATACTCACCTATGTACTTACATGAAGTGTTGACTTTCCTTGAGGAATATTCACTCATGTTTTCTCATGAGGTGAGGCCCCATTACCAAATGGTATATAGAGGGAATACCTATCTCTTAGTTCCATAAACTATGCTTGCCACATAGGATCTAGCAAAGTTAATTCACTTAATATGCTAGAATATATGTTAATGTTCTACCTTGGCTAGGTAGTAACACCTTCCTTTGGTGTAAGGCTCTACAACACCAAATTCCATGATTAGCACCCATGGTCTTAGTGTCGGTTAAGGCTATGGTTTTCCCTAAAGGTAAAATGGACAATGGAAGTAATTGAACAGGATCCTAACTAGGAGGACTTAAGGCAAGTTACTTAGGATAGGTGGAAGTAATGAACCCATCTAGGCATTGCACAAGTGACTCCTTAGGAAGTCTTAGGAAGGTACCTTAATACTTATGATTGTGTATGTGTCCTTTATGTATGATATTGTAGTTTTGGTTTGACTATGATTATATGGTACTATACTTCTATGATGGCATGTGTTGTCTTATGTAGAGGCTATGTATGGTTTTCTCCTATGTTCCTAAGGTGATGCATTGTACCAAGTATCCCTAAAGGATTACTTAGGAGGTTAATGAATTGAAAGAAAGAGTTAAGTGCTAAGAAAGGTGAGTTTACTGTAAAGTGACCTCTATGTGTACTTATATTCTATATGTGCTTTTCTATGATGTTTGGTCTTTGATTGTGTTACTATGAAGTAAGTGGATGATATAAATGATATTCATAAAGGTTTTATGATGATTTACTCAAAATAGCTTGAAGTATGATTTCAAAGAAAATGTCCATTTTAAATGCATGTTTTCGCATGGTTGCCAAACTTAGTACATTCTTGTGCTAATCCCATTCTTCTTTACTTTTTACACAATGTGTAGGTATTGGAATGCTTAAAGAAGGTCTATGATTGGGGAGCTTGATAGGTGATTTCCCAAGATCAAGAAAAGGAATCCTTAAGTTCAAGGATGTCCTACTAAAGTCTTTAAATATTGTATAGTTATGTAATGTGTCGTATGGGCAGTGTCCCTAATGTACTCTAAAGTTATTGAGTCTAAGATGGCAAAGGGACTTAGAGTCTAATTATGTATTATGACTTATGTTTTATATATATATGATGTGATGTTTCTAGCATATGATGTGCTACAAAAAGTTTTAAATTTTTCGCTAAATTTACTATGTCAATGCAATGAATGATATGAGAGGTCGACGACGCCGGTTACAATCCAAGATTGTACCCTATCTTCTAGGGTATGCTTTTGGGTTGTGAAAAACTTGTTATCAGAGCATGAGGTTTATAAAGCGGTTTTAGGTTCTAAAAAAGTCTCATATTGCCACGTCTAGTAGAGTCTCGTATCATTGGTGGTGAGTCACGACACATTAAATGGTACGAGAGGCTATAGGACGATAGAGTTTCCCTTCTTCATCAATCTCATATCGTGCCATAGAACTTAATACTATAAGATCTCCCTCTTATGTTTTCTTGTCCGGTGGTCTTTTAGATATGATGGCTTGGATGAGAGTTCTCTATGCTTGAGGGAGAAAAGGTGAGTTTAAAATGCTTATCCTTGTTTTATGGTTTGAATGAGTATGTGTGAAGGTGACGTTTGTCCTTATTTGATGATGTATATACTAACTAAGGCGACTTGAAGGGTTAACTAGACTTAGGTAGGGGTATGGGACTCTACCTATGTCTTGCACTAGTTTTCCTTGATGGAGACCTTAGGAGGGTAATACTATGTATGTGTATGATGATAAATGTGAATGTGCTTATGAGATGATCTCTATGCTTATAAACATGTAAATATCCTAGTGTGCTAAAGATATGGAGTTATCCATGCATGAAGGCTATAGATGAGTGGAGTATGATGCTAATTGTAGTTCTTGTTTGGGTTACTTGGTTTAGTGAAGTTATGGAGATTTACTTGATCATTGCACATGTTAACTGTATGAGGATTATGATTGGTCATCTTACCTTGCTTTATATGAAATATCTCTTATTTGATGATGTGATGCCAATTATGGCAATATATGAAATCTATGTGAAATCATGTTATGTCAAATAATGTATGTCATGATATAGTTGAAGCATGCTAGAAGTTATAGTGGTTAAAGTGATTTCTCTTAAATTGTGTATTCCTATATGATTTTGTATGATAGTAGCCAAATATTTGGATTTGAACTTGGATTGTTTAATAACTACCTATGGAGGTATGTTATCCTATGGGTATATGTGATTAAAAGTGTGTATTGTTTTCCTTTGCATATAAATGATACTTGATGAGTTGCTAGCATAAATTGGAGTCTTTTATGGAGACTTGAATTGTAAATATAGTATGCATGCTTATGAAGAATGAGTTGGTAAAGCTTTATTTTTTTATAATTCCATACTTGTTCCATCAAATGTCTAAATGTTACACTTTTGGGTATTTGAAGCATGCTCGTTATAGAGACTAGGCAACTTATTGTATCATGTTTGGAGCACTTATTAATTTGTCTTTTGATTAGATATTGTTGAAATATGTGTAGAATTTATGAATATGAACATGATAAGGAATGTAGAAAATAATATTTGCTTTTTGCCATTTAAATTGGAAGGATGGGAATCTTATGACATGATGAGTCGTAGAGTTATTTCTAAACTTCTTGTCGTGTTATGAACTTCCTTGTGGTTTTCTCTAATGATGTATGACCTTAGTGTCTATTGCATTGTAGGAAGACCTTATGTGAATTAAATAGTATGATATTATATTATTTGTCTATTGATCATGAAGATGTGCATGATATGATTCTTTATACATGATGTTAATCTTGTTGACTATATGGAGATGGTATTAGCTGACATAAGTGTAGTTGTCTCCTCTATGCATGTTGATATAGGACTTGAATGTAAAGGATTGTGATCACATGATAAGGTTTAGAATCCCTTAGTGTTGCTAAATTGAGTTTATGAAAATTCCCTCTAAAAGTAGTAATCACTCTAAGTGATAAATATGAAGGTTTTGTATTTGAGATCCTCTACATGTTGGGTTAAGTTGCTCTTAATTGGGTTTGCACTAAGTGGGGGATGATGTTGGAGTAATGAGATTGTAGAAATTGTCTACATTGTCCTTCTATTCTTACTTGAATTAGAAAATATGAATTCTTAGTATGCTTGTTCATGAAAATAGTCTTGCATAAAGTGTAAATTGCATGATATTTATATGATTGGTATGAATTTATTGACATCATCTTAAAGACATGGTGAATTTTCCAAGAAGCATGAAAAGAAATTTTTGTAAAATCCATGTTTTCTCTTGTTGACTTGCGTTTTAATGTTCTAATTGTGAAGTTTATCTCATGAGGTAAGACAAGGAACTTGGTAATAGTCACTTGTAGGTTAAATTGTTTAGCCTTGTAATGGAAGTTGAGTCTCTTTTACAATGAAAAATGTGAACTCTCTTTAAAATTTAGTGATTTGAAGATTTGTGATGCAAAATGGTAGGCTCATTCTTGAAAAGTAAAAGCATGTTTTTGCTAAGTGTACATGTGTGTGCCTATAATTTGTGTTATTTTTCCAAAATGAGGCTTACTATAAGGGTGAGTATTATGTTAAGGAAAGAACTTGTGGAATGACTTCCTATTTTGTTGTGATGTATTTGGTGTGACTTGCCATTTAGATTTCACTAAGAAGGAAAAAATGTATACATGACTTTGCTTGAAAGTTGAAATTTCTCATTTTTAAGGAAATTGATCTTGTACTTTGTTAAGGTGTGAATTCTTGATGCATGTAAATGTGTTGAACTGCTCTTGTGTGCATTGAAGTCCTTGATGTGATTAAAGAGTCCTAAGTGTCATTCGAGGACGAATGTTCCCAAGTGGGGGATATTGTAAGACCTCGAAAATGAGATAAGGTTTCTGGAGCCTAACATGTTCGTATTAATGTTATAAGGTCCTAAAATGCCTTATTATGTCATATAGAGTAAGTGTGCAAAGTTTGAAGTGATTTTGAAGTCGAACGTCAAGGGACGTCCAAGACGTTCGACGAATAGTCGCTTATGTGCCTCATGTGTGTATGCATGCCTAAGTTGTGTGAAATGAGTCAAATAAGTCTTGAAATGGTGTTAAATGATGTTTAATGTTATTGTATGAAGTTTCGTAAAGTTTGGAGGTCAAACGCCCAAGAACGTCCAAGACGTTCGAAAGATAGACCCTAAGACTTTCATCGTATGTCATTTTGGGGTCAAGGCTGTTTGGACGTCTTGTAGGTGTTTGTTTTGGATGAAACTTATGTGGTAGGTCTATAACATGTTAAGGTTTGTAATCGCGTTGGAAACGTCTGGGTACGACTTCTAAAGGTCCCCACAAGAGGACCCAAAAGAAGGACCCCAAGGCTGCCTATATACTGCCTGGGCAGTGTCCTTGACGGACCCAATGACGGACCGTTGGGCCACCAACGGACCGTCAAGCAGGTCTCGTCGAAGGAGACTTGACTTGGTCAGGTATTAAGCCAAGAATTGTCTAAGTCCCCTGCGACGGATGGCTGCCATGGCCCGTCATGGCCCTCGTCGCGGCTGCCTGCGAGTTGGCTGCCTGCGTGCTGTCACTTAAAGGGGTGAATGGTAAATTCACCCCACGTCCTAAACTGACTATAATAGGTTTAATTAAGTAATTTTAGGTGTATATAAGTCTTTAAAAACGTGATCAACCCATTCCCAAAACCCTCTCACATATTTTAAGCCTTTCCCTCTAAAAATGTTCTCTCTAAAACCACCATTGTTGGTGAAGCTCAAGAACAGATTCAAGCTGGGTTTTCCATGGATGAATCATGAAGTTTTAGAGGTTTTCCTATAGACGAAGGTATGGTGATCCTTCATCTCTAAGTAACCTTTCACTTGGAGAGTTCTTCTCAATGTTTTCAAAGAAAGTTTATGATCAAAGTTCTTCTTCTCCAATCTAGCCATGGGTTCTTTCTCAAAACGTTTTTAATGATTAAATCATGATGAATTGAAGTTAATACAATGGTTTTAATGTGTTTTCACTCCAATTGCATGATGAACCAATGTTCCTTCCAAAATTTGGTTTAGCTCTTGCATGGGCTTTGTGATCTTGACTTGTTATCGCTTGAATTACGATTCCCTTATGTTGAAGTGATTGTATATACTGTTAATTTCATGAATTTATGTTGAATTGATGTTGAATGATACATGAGGATCAATCTATGAAGATTTGAGCATGTTTAGCCTAGTTTTCTATAGTCACTGTAACATTGGTTTTCTTGTGATCCAAAGTGAGTTTCGATTAAGTTATGGTTCTTGTAGCTACTGTTAATACCATGGTTGAATTATGGATATAAATCATGTGTGACAAAAGTAGAGAAGGCTTGGTTTGAATTAATCTAGGTTCTTCTTGTCTATGAAGTTGTAACTTGTGATCTCGACGTTAGGTTAGTCGCTATAAGAATTGATTATGGTTAATGTCTATAGCTGCTGCCTATAATGAAATATGAGGATGAATTATACGTAATTAATACAATATGGGTCAATTCGTGATAGATTGTATATGATTAATCTATGTAAACTTACTTTCCATGAACTCCCTATATGAAGCATGCTTGTATCGACCTATATGGAAAATTGTAGTAGAGTCTCATCTAGATTATGATTTCATTAGCTACTGTCTTAGGGTGATATGATTCATGAAATATGACCTATAATCCATATGAATGAAATTGATTAGCGATCTATGTTCTTCTACTTTCCTAGTATGTGATATATATGTTATGGTATAATCATGTAGTGACTTGTACATGGTTTCTTATATGTTTAAAGTACATTTAGCTACTGCCAAATATGTGTTTTATTGATGAATAAGGTATATTGATCAATGATGATCAAAGGGTGAGAATTGGGTAAGAATGCTTAATTCCTTTACTCTTCTACTTCTCTATTCTTTATAGTAATGTTGATGAAGCCTTGTATGGCATTGTGTGGTATGGTCCACTTATGGTGTCGGTGTTTACTTTATTGTCATTACATATGTGTTGACCATGGCCATGAAGGCAAATTGATGAACTTATGAACATGTGCTTAAAATGATACTATGAGAAGATTATGCCTACTTTCCTATTCTAGTTGTGAATTAGGTTATGTGGCTATTGTATGGGCATGTGTATAATCATGTTAGGGTATTGTATAGGTGCTTCTATTGATGTGTTAGAGTGGTTAATAACCTCTACCCACGTATCCCTTATATGGAAGTGTAAATAGCTAAAGTTAGGAGTCTTGATTATAATGTATATATAGTCTTGTCTTCTATGCTATTATGTGTTGTGTGCTATGTGCTTGGAAGTGTAATGTGGTCCAATAGGGTGGCTGACTTAAGGAGTTATTGATAGCCATTATGTGATCATGTTGGTCAATGTACACACTCTCTCACATACATGCATATTACAAGTAGTATAAGTCATTGTGTCTAAATGAAAGGTAGTTCTCATATTCACTAGTGTCTACTACTATGCATATTAAGGTGATGTTTATGAATGTATGATTTGTATTCCCTTACTAGGATGACTTGATAGGTGTACTAGTATGGACAAGGGTATGGGACCTTGTCTATGCATTGCACATGTATATCTTGATAGGATAGTTCCTAGGTTCGGTTCTTATGCATATGAAGGATGATTATATGAACATGTTATGAATATGATATGATGAAGTATGAATGTGTATAGTGTCTTAGTAGGTTTATATGAAAGGATTGCTCATATAGTTATGCCTATAGACTTATGCATTGATATATAAACATGTGTGACATTATGTGTTATGTGAAAGGTTTGCTCACATCTATATATACACTCACACACATGGATGATCTAGTTAGGGAGAAGAGGTCTAACTAGGAGGGCCCAAGAATACTCCAAAACTAGATAGGTGCTTGAATATGCTATAAGCATATGAATGATGAATATCATAAGACTATGTTTTATAAACAAATGTAATAAAGGCTTTTTAATAAAGGGAACTTAGCTTAGCACCGAGTGAACTTGACATTGAGAGGTGTTGACTTTCCTTGGAGGAATATTCACCATTTGTCCCTTATAGAGTGTTGACTTCCCTTAGAGGAATACCTACATATGGTGTCGACTTCCCTTAGAGGAATACTCACCTATGTACTTACATGAAGTGTTGACTTTCCTTGAGGAATATTCACTCATGTTTTCTCATGAGGTGAGGCCCCATTACCAAATGGTATATAGAGGGAATACCTATCTCTTAGTTCCATAAACTATGCTTGCCACATAGGATCTAGCAAAGTGAATTCACTTGATATGCTAGCATATATGTTAATGTTCTACCTTGGCTAGGTAGTAACACCTTCCTTTGGTGTAAGGCTCTACAACACCAAATTCTATGATTAGCACCCATGGTCTTAGTGTCGGTTAAGGCTATGGTTTTCCCTAAAGGTAAAATGGACAACGGAAGTAATTGAACAGGATCCTAACTAGGAGGACTTAAGGCAAGTTACTTAGGATAGGTGGAAGTAATGAACCCATCTAGACATTGCACAAGTGACTCCTTAGGAAGTAGGAAGGTACCTTAATACTTATGATTGTGTATGTGTCCTTTATGTATGATATTGTAGTTTTGGTTTGACTATGATTATATGGTACTATACTTCTATGATGGCATGTGTTGTCTTGTGTAGAGGCTATGTATGGTTTTCTCCTATGTTCCTAAGGTGATGCATTGCACCAAGTATCCCTAAAGGATTACTTAGGAGGTTAATGAATTGAAAGAAAGAGTTAAGTGCTAAGAAAGGTGAGTTTACTGTAAAGTGACCTCTATGTGTACTTATATTCTATATGTGCTTTTCTATGATGTTTGGTCTTTGATTGTGTTACTATGAAGTAAGTGGATGATATAAATGATATTGATAAAGGTTTTATGATGATTTACTCAAAATAGCATGAAGTATGATTTCAAAGAAAATGTCCATTTTAAATGCATGTTTTCGCATGGTTGCCATACTTAGTACATTTTTGTGCTAATCTGTAACGACCTGCTTAGTCGTTTTGAGCAGCAGATTTTATTTCTGGAAAACTGTCTGAGACGACGTATCCAACGACGGACCGTCATGGGCACGACGGACCGTCGAGGGTGTCTCGTTCCAAACACTTGGAATTCTTATATTTGAGTGCTGAAATCAACTCTCTGAACTCTGTGACGGACCTGCAGGACGGACCGTCACATACATGACGGACCGTTGTGAGGTTCCGTTTCAAAACACTTCAACTCTTGAGAATTGGGTACTGAGAGCAATTCTCTGAAGTCTGTGACGGACCTGCAGGACGGACCGTCACAGACATGACGGACACGGTTGTGCAGGTTCCGTTTCAAAACACTTCAACTCTTGAGAATTGGTACTGAGACATTCTCTGCCCATCTGTGACGGAACCTGCAGGACGGACCGTCAACAGACAGAGGACCCGTTGTGAGGTCCAGTTTTCAGAACAACTTAACTCTTGAGAATTGGGTATCTGAGAGCAATTCCTCCTGTCCGTCGTGACGGAAGTGCAAGGACGGACCGTCGTAGGCACGACGGGCCGTCACAGGTTGCGTAATCCCAGTCTGGGTCGAATTTCTGGGTAAGTTTTAAAGGGGAGTTTTGGACTATTCTTGCTATAATTATAAATTTTGTGGGTCAATGTTAATAACTCAAATTCTTGGGGGTGTAAAGGAGATGACCTTGAGTTACTTATTGGGTTATTTCCTCATCTTTTATACCTAATTATTTGCTAATTAGGGAAAAGAGAGAGAGTTTGGAAGAAAAAAAAAATAGAGAGAAGAAGGAGAGAAAGAAACGATCTATAGAGAGAGACAACCAAGAGGAAACAAAAAGCTTTGAGAGATTGCTTGCTTGATCAAGAATCCTTGGTGAAGGTAGGTTATGGTTTGATACTATTCGTAGTAAACTCTTAATAGTGAATGATATGTATTGGTAGTATTGTAAAACCTTCTATATGCTTAATCTTATGCTTGCATGAATGTGATTATGTGATTGTGATAAAATAAGCTTAATGAAGCTTTGAATCCAAAATCTTGAAGAAACCCTAATTCACCTTGTTATTGATGATGCCTTGGTATAAAAGAAGGCTTGATGAACTAAAGTAATGAGATTGGTGATGCCTTGGTATAAAAGAAGGCTTGATGAATTGATAGAATTAGGGGATCGGAGTGTCACGTTCCGACACATAGTATTAGTGGATCGGGTGTCACGAACCGACACGTAGAATTAGGGGATCGGAGTGTCACGTTCCGACACATAGTATTA